>APFE030450419.1:0-45068 GCA_000404065.3 Pinus taeda | reverse complement strand
TGCTGCAAAACAAATCCTTGGTATGAGAATAACTAGAGACAGGAAGAATCACAAATTAACATTGTCTCAAAGTGAGTACATAGAATAGGTGTTGAAAAGGTTTAATATGCAGAATCAAAAACTAGTTAGTATAGCTTTGGCTAGCCATTTCAAATTATGTAAGGAGGCGTGTCCCAAGCCTCAGGAAGAAATGGCTCATATGTCTAACGTTCCATATGCATCAGCAGTTGGAAGCTTAATGTATGCAATGGTCTGCACAAGGCCTGATATTGCACATGAAGTGGGAGTTGTAAGTAGCTACATGGACAATCTAGGAAAAGAACATTGGATGGCAATGAGTGGATTCTCATGTATTTGAGAGGTACCACAAATCAAGAATTATGCTTTGGTGGTTCAAACATTGCTCTACAAGGATATGTCGATGCAGATATGGTAGGTGACAGAGATAGCAGGAGGAGCACTACAGGATATGTATTTACTATAGGTAGAACAACTATCAGTTGGGTTTCAAAAATCCAAAGTGTTGTTTCACTTTCAACAACAGAAGCAAAGTATGTTGTTTCTACAGAGGCTAGTAAAGAAATGATTTGGTTACAAAGGTTTTGGATGAATTGGGTAAGAAGGAGTTCAGAAGGTTATATAGTGATAGCCAAAGTGCCATACATCTTGCAAGGAACTGTGCATTTCATTCCAGGACTAAACATATATAGCTCAAGTACCATTTCATATGGTCAGCATTGGAAGATGGACAGTTGAAGCTGGAAAAGATACATACTAGCCAGAATCTTGCAGATGTGCTAACAAAAGTTGTAACCAGGGATAAACTGACCACCTGCTCAGTTTCAACTGGTCTTCAAGTATGATGAAGAAGATGAGAAACATCCAGGTCCTAAGTGGAGTCATTTTCTAGCAAATGAGGTAGCAATGGAGTTGCTATAATCAATCTCCATGTCAGAGATCGTTGGGTGTGGAGCCTGATTATCTTCTGTATTCAAAGGTTTCAACTGAATGTATAACCCAAGAAGACTGTACACCATTCCACGTAGGGGGGACTTGTCCCCCGCAACTGGGGGGTCTGGGGGCCAGCGGTCCCCTGGCGGGTGTTCGGGGGCAATGCCCCCAAAGCTAAAAATAGATGTAAAATTGTGTTTTAAAAGTCTAGTAATTTCTAGTCAATCTAGGCCATTCATTAGGTAGATTATTTGATGGTAGAAGTTATGTTTAATTTAGGTTTTTTTTCCCTAGAAGGAAACCCCTCACTATATATGAGGGAATTGTATTGCATCTATGTAGATCTGTATTTCTGAGTGAGGAAGAGAGAGGAGAATGAGAGCGAATAGGGAATTAAAATGGATCTGTTGTAGGTTGTATCTCTTCAGTTTGCTGGATAATATAATAAAAGAAGGACTAGTTGTTTCTCCATGGACATAGCCCAAACTGGGTGAACCACGTATATCTGTGTCTCTCTTTTTTTATGCATTTTCTGTGTTTATATTTCTATAATATTTTACGTGTTCCATTGCTCTGTAATATATAATTTTATAACACTATCCCAGTGGTCACATCAAGTGGAACAGTATTGGGGACTGTTTTGATAGCCCCCATGCTTCCCTTTATGGCTGGGTTAAGTCTACCAGATTTTATCCAGATGATAAACAACCCTATACACCACGATGTTGGTTGGCGTTCTATGCCCCCTAAGATTCCATAAAACATCCCAAAGTTTGAGGGTAATGGTGGAGAGGATCCCACGAACGATGTCTGATCCTTCCACATGTGCTGTTCATCCAACTCCATTACCGATGAGTCCATTCATCTTCAACTTTTCCAATGCACGCTCACTGGATGCTGCAAAATGGTATGTATACCAGCCCGATGCATCTTTCATTTTTGTGATGCTTACTAAATCATTGCTTTCATATTCTAGTTACCTCTCCTTTACAACACTATTACGAAGCTATTGACCTCATTCCATTAGTCCTCTACAACTCACCTATCCGACCATGTTCACGAGTGGCATCAAAGGAGGAGCACATGTCATGCCCCACCTTTCAGAGACCATGTCTACCTAGATTGGTTTCTTAGGAGCCTTTCATCACCCATTGGGAAAGATGTCGCGTCCCATTTTCCTCAGACCAATGAAGAAGCTCTCCAAACTTCTCTAAGATATGACTTGATTTATGAGCAACCCAGTTATGTCTATATCGTCATTACAGGCCTCCCTCATCTTGTAACTGCTAATGCGCCCGGGGAGTCTCACATCGTTGATGATATTGTTAGAACCCTTTCACACCCTTCATCATATATTGAGCAAAGTTATGGCTATCCGTAGGGGGGAACCAATTCCTCCAACACTTATGCCCCTCCTGCTAGCAACATGTTTTCAGGGACCCAATCTGTCTACCAAACTATTGCCCCTACTTATGCACAACCTAGCGCTCCAGCCCCTCAAGCATTAACGTCGCAGCCTCCCATGCATCCTTAGGCCTAGTAGCCACTGCCCCCTCTAGGTCAGGTTTTTATGTAGTAGAGTGTGACCAATCACTAAAATTCGAAGAAAAAAATAAGGGGAAGAGAAAAAAGGGTAACCAGGGTAATCAAGGTAATCATCCTAGTGAACCCTAGGGGAACCAATCTAACACCAACAACTAGAAACAATGCAGCCAACCCTAGCAAAACAAGGCTATTCGTATGAACAAGTCTTGTGCATGTTGTGGTGTACATGGCCATGATATACATGAGTGCCCTCTCTTACCCCAAATGTGCCAAATGTGGGAAGCTCGAGCAGCTTCTACAGGTCAACAATCACCTCAGAATCTTGCACCATCTCAACTAGCATTATTCACAAATCCTTTCCCGCAGTAAGGATTTTTTGATGCTCAACCTCAGCCAAGTCAAGTAGCCCATCCCCCCCAACGTTTTGGTCCTAGTGACTACCAAATCCTTATGATGAACTCTGATGAGGTTAATCCCTCTTATATAAACCTACAAACTTGGTCACATCTATATGACAAGCCATCAACTTCATCCACCACTGAGTCCAAAACCAAAGCATCTGATGAGCCTATTATGACACCAAATGGTCCATTACATATCCCTCAACCTAAATTTGAGGCCATTCCAAAAATCCTAAAGGGACAATTATGCTGTAATGTGGCTTCTAATCAAGCTGCCCATACATACAACATATTAGACGACTTGACACAATCACCTATTGCCATATCGATGCTGGAAGTCCTCCAGTCATGCCCATCTCAAAAGAAGGCTCTACTGACTACCTTGGGTGTAGTAGATTCATCTGACGATCCTTTGATTGTCTTCCTAGTTGATACATTAGAACATCCCCCATTGCCTTCCGCCATTTCTTTCCAAATACTAGTTAGATTCTGCAATGCCATCATCTGCTAATGCATTATTAACGAAGTCACATCCACTTGTGTCATTTCCACTTCTATTTGGAAACAAATCAAGTCACTTAAGATTTCCCCCTTCATCATCACTTTGCGTGCTTAGGACAGACACTCCTCTCGGCCTCTTGGCATGTACCACAACCCTCCAGTGACCCTAGCTGCCAAGAATTTCCATGTTGACATTGAAATCATTTATGCCCCTTTAGATTACAACATTCTCTTAGGTCATAGTTACACATATGCCATGTCAGCCATCACGTCTGTGGTGTTCTGCAAGATGTGCTTCCCCCATGAAGTGAAGATCATTACTATTTATCGATTGACTTACTACGAGCTGACATTCATGACCTCCCCCGAGTCCCTTATCCCTTCAATGTCAGATAATCAGTCTTCAAGTCCTCTCACCAATGTTTCACCTAGAGTCTATAAAGATTCCTCATTATTGGGTGCTTTCCATGGTCCTCCCGCTCTCATCTTAGAGCCTAACTCTATGAGTGTTTTCATGTTACAAGCGTCACGAGATTCTCTCAAGAAGTTTGGTACATCTGCTCAACAACTAGCTCCTCAGGATCCTATTGTTTCCATCCTAGCCAAGCCCTCTAGATCAACCCCCCAGGACCTCCTTCATTTGTGGGTGCCTCTCCTATGTTTCCACCAGGAAATATTCCTTGAGGTCTCAACCATCTAGGAGCCATTCCACTGGGACATTACCCTACAGACCAATACCTTTCTTATTTCCCCCTCTGGGAGTATTTTATATCCCTATCATGGCTTCGTTGGTCCTTCCTAACATGAGTTTGGGGATCCTAATATGGTACATTGATCCCCCTGCAAGAATTTTGCCTAGTCATCTAAGACCTTATCATGCTTTGACCCTGATTCAACTAGTTCCTACGAACCCTACCACTACTTTAGTTCCATCACAACCTCAACAGGAACCCACTCCTATAGCGAAAGCATCCAGACAGGGGGAAAGGTAAGAGGAAAGAGCCTAAGGACAAGGCTTCCCAAGCTACTCCAGCCCCTAAGGACCCAAAGTCGTCACCTCCATGCACTTTATGTAAAGTTGTTGGGCATGCCACCAACAATTGTCCTGATCTTTCTAAACAAAAACCTTTGGTTCATGAAAAATTCCTTGAGTCAAATATATCTAAGGTCCATGTTAACTTTCCAGGTCCACCCAAGAAACTCAAAACTTTACGCTCAAATCACCCTTATGCCCTATGTGATCATCATGGTCATTATTCCCATTGTTGCCCTCATCTCGATGAATTTCGTGATTTTGTTGAGGCGCTTCTAGAATAGGAGGCCACTCATAGTGGATCATATACTCCTCTACCCATGGATTCTAGTACCACTAGTACACCAGACTAGGGGGACTCTGGTCCCACCATTGTGATCCCTACCCCCGATGTGAAGATGATGGACACCACAGGCCATATCCTTTACCTATCATCATCCTTCAGTTCCTCACAGGCAAACCTTTCTAAGATTTTTGCATGGGCTTCTATCGAATCTCTTTCTATAGTATCCTAGGCCTCAACATCCATAGATCTTCCATCTACCAGCTCGTTGTCTCCCATTCAAGATGATGTGTATGTGAACCTTCTTTCTCAGGTTGATGCACTAGGTAATGCCACCACATCATGTAGTCTATATTCCTCTCATATGCCCATCTTCCATTCTAATGAGGACATCATAGAATCTATGCCTACCTGTGATTACCCTTCCACATAGGCAAAGGGGCATATTTTTTGGAGGATTCTAAAGGCCATCTCCTTCCTAATTCTCTCAATGCACTATACCTCGATAAAGGTCGTTTATTGCATATCCCTTTGATTTGAGAGTCTTTATTTCCTCCATGAAGTTAGTTTGATTGCACGATCCCATCCATCATCTTTTTCAACTTTCAGATGGATCTATCATCCACACCATATATTGGTCACACTGATGATGCGAGTCGTTTCTCCCGGAATCTAGCCTCGGTAGCCTAGGCCATTTTTACCCCCTTGCATATGTTAGTCCTTTCGAATGGCATGTGCGTTGGATATGCCACCAATAACCAGGCTGAATATAATGTAATGATAATTTTGTTAGTTGATGTGCTTGCTCATCACATCCTTCATTTTCATGTTTGTTTATATTCCTTGATACTTGTCATGCAATTGAAATGTGTGTATCATGTGAATAACCAAGTCCTATTTAGAAAATATCTATTAGTTAAGCTATTTCTACATGAATTTGAAACCATTAATTTCAGTCATGTTCCTAGAACCCAAAATAACTATGTAGATACCATTGGAAATAACATTCTAGACTAGCATTTATCACATGTATACCACATAAGACAACCATAAACGTAACACATATGGAACCATCATCATTATATAAAAATGCCTAATCATATTTGTATCATAAAATTATTTGCAGCCCATAGCTCTAAATACATCTAGTATACCCATAACATAATTGGGGAGCAGATAGGCCCCTACATCGCATTATCATCCTTTGGAGGATATCCTGCCAAGCTGGGTCGAGATTCTTGAATCCCTTTTTCGAGCACTCGAAACACAATGGTGCTCCACAAACTCCTCCTACTAGGGGTATCATTCCCACACTTGCATACCAGATCAATCCCCTCCATCACATATGTTTGTGGGTAGTATCCCATGCTTGGGGGCATGGTGGTTTGCCCCTGTCCATATTCTCAACTAAGTCTGAGACTAGAACCCACCAAATCTAGGTATGGTCGATTATCCTCCCATTCCTTGGATAGTTTGTCCTACTAGTCTCTCTGGTGAACCATAAGAACATCACATGTCATAGATGTTTGGTACCATATCTTCAAATATTTTACTCTATTTCCACATAGTCTCCAAGTTTGACTTTGTGGGTGAGGATGATTCTAGACCTCCTCTAGTAGTTCATTCTCGTTTTCCCCTTCCCTTAATTCTTCACCCCAAAACCATCATTATAAGAAGCATTAAGGCCATCTTTAGATAGGTAGGGTGACTTTTCTGAATGTCACAGATCCCAATTCCGATGGTTGGTTTTTCTGCTACGATCGCCACAACATTTAGGGCCTTCTCCTCCTCTCAAATTGGACGGAAAACACCTTGTATAAGAAAACCAATAGTTATTCTATCCCACATTGTGATCAAACCATAGCTTAGTTTAACGAACCATAAACACGATTGGAAATATCTCATCGAGTACTATAATGGGTCTTTCTTAGCTTCCGATGATTTGGCACTTCACCAGGAAGTCATTTTTCCAAGAAGGGTCGCTTCATCACCTCTCAAAATTGAATTCCTTCATAAAGTGACACTTATACTTCAAGGTGTACCTCCTATTAATATTTGTCGTACCACGTGTCAATTTTCATCATGAGTAACCATTATTTACTCATGTTATGATGGTCCCCACCAGGCCTGTTCTGTGTGGAAGCGTCTTCAAGGCACCCTTGTTCAGAGCATCCACAATGAGTCACCCTTGCATCCATGGAGTATGTTCCATGTCCCATTATATAATGTTCCATGTCCCATGGAGTATTCCATCCATATTTTCATACTATTCATCCTTTGTTTCTCATTTTGACCTCCTGTCATACTGTCTCCATCCCCTCCGGAATTGAGTCAGTTGTTGCCAGTTCAACCATGCACTTTATGCTCTAACAAGAGAAGTCGTTTGTTTGACCATCAGTACCACTTTCCCCATCATCGTTGGTGTTATTCCATCTGTCAAATTACTATTTTCCCTCATGCCTTAGTTGAGGATTGTCATTTCCTCACCTATTGTGGGCCCTACTCGGTCGACATCAGCTCATTTATTCTAGAAGAATTGCCTAGAGGGTGGTGTATCTTGGTTCCAACTTCCATTCTTATTTGGTTCCTTGGATCGAGCAGAGGGACTCATTATTTCCCTTTGACTTGTTTGTTTCATGTTCGTGATATATACACTTGATGCTGTAGTGATGCGGTAGACTGTAATAGTGATTCCCACGTGTGTGTGAGATGTTTCATATCGCATGAGAGGGTGGCCCTTCAGGTATCGTCCCACATGCCCGCATGCATTCCTATTATGCTGCAACCTCAGATGCAATGTTCATAGAATGCACATATTTTTCAGATGATCCATTTGGTTTTGCAGAGCCCTTCCCTATTCAACAGGGCTTCTTCGATTGTTTTATCCTCCCTCCCACCCATTTTTTGAGGGAAGGGGCTTTGTATCCAATGTACTAAGATATTATTATATTCAATACTAGCTCATGTTTTTCAAGGTGCATTATGTATATGGGACACATTGTAATATTTTCTTTCTCTGTTATGCTAGCATGTCATGTACCATTCAACATGTACTTCATTGCTTAGTTCTATGTTTCTTGGCACACCATTATTTTTGTACTAAGTTATCTTGGTGGGTATGGTTATGCCTACCCTGCCTCATTGAGGTTCGGTACCACAACATAAAATGAGAATTGCATTAGTCTTGCCGCCTCTATCCCTATCCTCTGTCACTTCATCTTTTTTGGTCTCTCTCTCTCTCTCTCTGACTCCACTGTGTTGTCTAGTTATTGTGTCTTTACAATGTACTTCAGTCATATTTTTTTCTCCTAACACTCGTACGTTAGGGGGAAATATGTTATCATGAAAAAATTGATCATCTAGCCTCATTTACTAGATGGATTGAAGTACATCGTGTAAAGCTAATTTTACCATAGTAAAATTGCTTTCACTAAGAGAAATTACTTAATAAACCACCTTTGTTAAGTAATTTACAGTTAAACCCATGAAGAATAATTAAATAAATATCTATTTACTTTATTTTCTTCTAGGAATAATTAATTAAACCATTGTTCAATTATTATTCCTTGTCATATTTGACCAAATCATAAAAAATAAACAAATAAATCATTAATTATCTTATTTTTTATATAAGAATAAGAATTAATCACATTAATTATGATTCTTTTTCAAATTTCACTAAATCCCTTACGATATTAATAAATTAATTATTTTGTTCTTTTTCCTTAACTAGTTTCTTGAGATGATAAATAAATCATTTTTATTTTATTTCTAAATAAAAGTTTAAATATTTTTTCCCTCCTAAACAAATATAATAAAATATTCCAAGTGGTTATTCCAAGAATGCGGTTAATAATATTTTATCATTGGTCATTATTAGAGGATAACTCAATATTTTGTTATAAATATAACGGTTTTCCATTCATTATTCACTTTTGATTATTTTTATTGTTGCAGTCACTATTGTAACTTTGATTATTTTCATTTTCGCACACCATATTTTTGTTAGGTTTAGAAATTATGAAAGAGAGAGACTTTACACAAGAAGAATACGTTGAGGATAGCCAAGAATCTATCTCATAAAGGGGGACTGGTAACATTTATTTGTTCCCTTCACAAGTGTTATAATAAAATTATTCTTTGTATATCTAGTTTCCATTAGACAATTGAAGTTATTACTTTTTCTTTTTCTTGTTTAGCTATGATTATGGCATAGATCAGGACTTTGGCAAGTTTTGTTTCTATCAGTTGTTGCAGATCTACAATGTTTAGTAGCCATTTATATTGTTGAGATTGTTTGTCAACCACAATCTTAAGTGGGTTCATTTCCTACATCTTTGAGAAGAAAACACTACAACAAATATGGAACGAACGACATGAGGGAACAATGGTTTATAGTGATTCTCAAACAAGTGTGAGATCCCTCCACTTAATTGTGTTGTTTATATTTGTAGGCTACATGTCGATGATATGTTTGACAAAATTCCTATCATGGCTAGTAGCGGTCTAGTGAAGGTCTTGTTGAGCTTATTGCTTTTTCTACATTGTTTCCCTACAATTTCCTTGATTTCAAGCTATTGTTCCATTTTCGGTAGTGGACTTGGCCCTAGGCCTAAAAAAGTGGCTTCATTCCTAGGGCCATTAGCACAGAACTAGAAATTTTGGTCCACAGTCATTGGCATGCAGGCCTATGAGAATTAATTTAGGTCCCTGGTCACTCCCTTTCCCATAGCATGAGATTGACTATGGCCTAAGAGGTCCAGAACAACAATGGGACCCACGGACAAGTTGTATGAGTGGTTGAATTGTCTCGAGAGGGTTCTATTGATGATATTGGATGATTGTGTGTGACGTTCTGTCGATTCCACTTCCTTAAGATCACTTGGGAGGTCGAATATGATCATACTAGCCTTGCGTCTCATGTTTACCCCAGTTGGCATGGTTACTTGGCTGGATATGGGAGCAAGGTGTTACAATAACTTTCTACTAGAAATGTGACTTACAGTTTGGAAGGCTCATTAGAAGAGGAGATTGGATAGTTCATTAAGGTAAGCATCAAAAGGTAAGTCACTTTATCAAGGACATGCTTAATGCACTATGAGAGGGAGGAGACCTTGTATGACACAATTTTATTTTGGGGAGGGCCAACAAAAATGCTCCATGTGCTATACAAGCTAGGATTTCCCAAATATTAGTGCAGTGAGTCAGTGCATGCAAAGGGTTAGTGACCATGCTTTGAGGGTTCTCAATGCATAGTTATAGGAGTTCACCTTAAAGAGGACTCAGTGCACAAGTCTAGGGATGATGATATCTAATAAATGAGGCTCGTGAATAGGTTTTTCTCATGGCTTGGGAGAGGGTTCATGTATTCACAACTTGCACGTATGATGATAAGTAAGGGGTCCAAAATGATTAAGTGTGAGACTAGTAGAGTAAGAGAGGCAAGAGAATCCGAATTAAACACAAATAACACAACTAAATTCCATTAATACAAGCCAGTAAAATGCACAAGACTCATGGTAAGTAATCACACCTTGAAACAATAGCAAAGTGACAATTATTTCTAGTTGGACAATTGAAATGCCACATTGCGACACTTAGAATTAAAGTTGCGACACAAGGGTCAACTATGAATAGAAAGTGTGCTAAGTTATAGGAATGTGTATAGAAAATATGATTATGATATGTAGAACAATCTATTGGAGAAGAGTGTGCTAGAGATGCCTCTAGTGATATGTGATGGTGTGACACATATAGGAGTGAAAATAATTAGAAGCAACACTTGTGATAGTAAGAAAATGTGAAAGTGACACTTGCAAATTCTAAAGAAATTGAAATTGGAACATGTGGGAGAAAGGATAATATGAAGCAACCATTTTTAAAGTGAAAAAAAAAAAGAAAAAATTTGAGTTCAAAATGTGAAAGAGACACTTGTAAAAGTAGGGGTGTGCAAAGGTGACAATTGAGAAAATTCATTGAAATAATAATACAACTACAACCAAAGTGAGAGAGAGAGACTATCGATGGAGAGTGTGCATTGAATGTTGACATATACTGCATATTGCACTATGCTTATGGAGTGTGCAATCACTATCAGAAGTGATTTTTCTAGAATTGTAACCAAACATTGGGTATGCACTATTCTTGGAGGCTAAACAAGCCTTATCTTAAAAAACTATGTTATGTCTATTCAGGCTTGAACGATTTAGAAAAGTCATTGAAATAATAATACAACTACAACCAAAGTGAGAGAGAGAGACTGCCGATGGAGAGTGTGCATTGAATGTTGACATATACTGCACATTGCACTATTCTTATGGAGTGCGTAGTCACTATCAGAAGTGATTTTTCCAGAATTGTAACCAAACATTGGGTATGCACTATTCTTGGAGGCTAACCAAGCCTTATCTTCAAAAACTATGTTATGTCTATTCAAGCTTGCACAAAGGAAGTGCACTTATAAATTCATTTGAGGTTGAACATGTGTGAGAAAGTGACTTTCACACTTATAATCTGAGAAGAAGACTTAAACACTTAACAAACATCAATCTAAGATTAAGTGACAATGGAACGACATATCGTAAGATGCTTAGCAGGTTCCAAAATTAAAGTGTAGGAAACATTTTGGAGGGTGTTGATCGTAATGTCAACACTTGGAGACACACTAGTAGAAATGATACTTCTATGTCCACATTTTATCCTTAATTAGAATATAGATTCCTATCAGGAAGTATTAAGTCTCCATGTAGATTTCCCTAGCTTTTCCACTTATCCCATTTAAAGATATAGTTTATTCTTTTCCTTTCTCAACTTCAAACACATTTACAAGACTATTCATAACTTAATTGTTTTGATAGGGGAAAAGGATGGTAAGTATATTGAGATTCTGATAGTCAAAGTTATCCACATTCCTTGGTGTTTCTCTACTATGAGAGATCATTTTTAGTCCCCAGATAGAGTCATCTCAAGGAATCACGAGCACTGATTCACTACCAGTAGGCGTGTTAAGTACCGTGATGAAGTTTCTTACTTCACCTCTTTTCATAGGAAGTATTTCTCTTCATCGCCTCTTTATTTAGTTACTAATAGAATGTGAAAGCACACTTATTTATTTTTAAGGTGGAAGAGGGATCTAATCGTATTTGTTTGTAGGATAGGTTGTTCCTTGTTTAAGGGATTTGAAAGATAACTAATGTTAATATGTTTGTTTAATTTTTTTTTTTTTTATTTCCCTCTCTACTTCGGATAGTGGAAGGGTCGAAACACCATCCAATACAAGGCTAAGTTAGTAATGAAGATCCTAATAAAGATATGGTATTTAAGGTTTGGGTAAATGATTTTTGTTTGAAACGAATCACATTTTACATCTAGACATCATTGACTTTAAAGATATATAACCAAGACGAAGAAGAGGATGACATATTAACAAGCATTGTTCGTCATCACAACTACCCTTTTCAATTTTTTCCACATTTTCTTTAAAGCCCGAAGGAGAATATTTCATGGAGGGTATTATTAAATAAATCAAAAATGAAAAGTCATGACAAAACAAGCCAACAATATCAAAAGAACAAAGCAAATAGAGTATTGAACTAAAGAGTAACATTTGAGACAAAACTAAGATAACAAAGGAAAGACTAATGGATATCATGTGTAGGATGAGTGCAAAATGGAAACTAGCATGCAACTAAAACTACTCCTAACATAACCAGCTAGAAGGCTAGGGATATATGTAATGAAATTTCCAATGTAGCCATTGTAGTTCCCGACCTACAAAAAAAAATATATAAGTGATTAAAACTGATATAAAACAATGCGCAAAAGAAAATATAAGAACTTGAATAACTTGCAGAAAAGATAGAAGGTCTTTGCTAGATATAGAGATATTTTCCATAAGAAATAACCTTAACCAACCTACCACCTTACCTTTTTTATTACAAAAATATTCAAACAAACCTAAAAAACTCACTGTGAATGTACCTACATGTTTTTTTTCTTCTTAGCAAACATCAAGAAATATTGTAGGTTATTAGCATAAGGGCTTGCTAAGTAAGATGCTTCCAGGAAATCATATATTGGTTCATGAATTTCAAGATCATCCTTTTGAAAACCCTGAAATCTCTAACAAGTTAAGTTTTCAATTAAGGGCATGGAATCATGATGACAATCTTGTAAGGGAAAATCAATCTAATCATATCTACAAGGATTGTCAAGATAGTGAGGACCTGGAATAACCATTGTTGAAGTATGTCAACTACTTGAAAATTCCTTGAATTTTGAGGATATAAACCATAAATGTCAGTTAATGTAAAAAAACCATCATTAGATACGCTAATGGGAAAGTGATTAGTCAAATGGAAATTGTTAGGTCCACCAAAATTATGTTTAGATGGACCGATTAAGGCATAATATTCTCAGTTAGTAGACAAGAGTAGATAGGTTTGAAAAACTTTGTAAATGCTTTGAACAATAGAATTATCTTCCTCACATGTTAAACATGACAAACCATTTACTTGTAACTACTTAAAATCATCAAAATAATTCAAAATGAATGTTAGTATAGAAAATATATGAAACTAGTCAAAGTGAAAAAGAGGAACTTGATTCGTAAAATAACACAAGAATTCATTAACACTAAAGATGATATATTGTTCCATGAAGAAAATGATTAGCATCATAACATTCACAAGAAAAACTAGGAGTTGCTTATTTTCAAAAGAATCTACCAAGTATGGATACTTTATCGAATGATAATTTTTAAAATGACTAGCTTCAGAATTTTGTTCATCCATTAAAGGTATACAATCCAAACCCAAGTTTGACACAAGATATTTGCATGGATATGAAATATCTAAAAGAAAATTTTAAATCCTATAAAAAACCAAATTTTGTAGGTTAAAAGGGCTATATAGAAAATACCAAATATCTTCTAAGAAGGGAATTGCATTTAGTTAAACCATGCAAAGAAAAGAATTTGCGAGAAAATATAGATCTGAATTAGTTCGGGGATCTCACAAATATTGTGAAAACCATACATAACCATTAACGGTTTTTGAAGTTCCTTGAATTCCTAACAATTCATAAAATAATCAACGATTCTAGAATTGCACTATAAAGATTCGATCAATTCATGCATGGTGTGTGTACAACTATTATAAGTTGTTTCAATAAGACCACTATTATCTGGGTGGAAGACATCTACATCACTAATTTGATCATACTTACTAACTTGAATAGAAAAATTGCCCATGTGATAAGATTCTTCTAATGGAACACTTAAGGATGGATAGATTGGGTCAATCTGAAGAGTAACTTCAAATGGAGAATTTTCGTCGTGCGAGACTACAAATGATAAGTAACGGAATGGATACTTGATGAGTGGTTCATTTTCCTTTACATCATGTATAACGTCACTACCTTGTGTTAATCCAAAGTTCAACTCATTAGATGATGAAATTGAAGAGCATGGAGTATCTTCTTCACAAGTTAATGCATTATAGAAAATAGAGCGCAAGTGATAGTAAGGTGAAGAGGAAGTTTCCACAAGAAGATCTTCTTTGAATGAATTGGATTCTATATATAAATCTTTGAAATCGATATCTTCTTCAGAAATTGAAACATGAGTTGGTGCACTTGGGAATTCATCACCATATATATCGATAGAGTCAACATCATCAAAATGATGGTTTCCTAAGTGATCAGGTGCTCAACTCAAAACTTAAAGTGCTAGAATATTAATAGACTTAGCTTCAGGCCAAAGCTCCCGAAGCTCTCATAATTATAATTCCAATGGTGCAAATGGCACTCAAATTCAAGCTCATATGAAGAAGTTATAGAAAGTCAAAGTTCAGGTTTGACTTGGATAGATTGCGGGAAAGATGATGTTGTAAGGTCCTTCAGCAAATGGGGAAGCGCCATGTGCTAGGCTGCCATTCCCCCTCTCATTTCACAAATCGCATTTCACAAGTAGGCTATGTCAAACAATCGGCCCTATGAAATGTCAGGGTTATGATGCAATAAATGACAATATCACCTTGCAATAGGGAAGGCATTGTAGAAATCGACCCCCAACATACCTAGGTTGCAGTGTGATAATCACAATTGTAGATTGCAATCACACACCATAGAAGGCAGAATCCTGCATTATGTTACTCGCCGGTTCTCTGATGATTGCAATTTACGAAAGGATGCTAGATGCGATGCAACTAATGGTTATAGTTAATAGTATTGCACGGTCCATGATATCATAATCACAAATCACCTCACCACATGCACAAACCATAAGACTGTTGGTTCTCTCCAACTGCGATTTGCGTTGGAGCTTCCAAAACCATCGCCTTAACTGCCAGACCTAACCACTATGTGACTACTTGGTATTTACCACTAGATAGGTGGGGAAGTTGGTGGAACTGCCAGAATTAGCTCCACATAATGAATTTAACTAGCAGTTAGCCAAATTTGGAGGAGAAAATTGTCGATGTTAAAAAATTATATATTACAAAGCAATGTAACACATAAAATATTGCAGAAATATAAACACAAAAAATGCATAAAACAAAAGAGACAAAAATATACGTGCTTCACCTAGTTTGGGCTACGGCCACGAAAAAATAGCCATTCCTTCCTTTTATATTATCCAGTAAACTGAAGAGATACAACCTACAACAGAACTATTATAATTACCTCTTCACTCTCAATATCCTCTCTCTTCCTCACTCAGAATATAGATATTCATAGACACAATACAATTCCATCATATATAGTGAGAGGTTGCTTTCTAGGGCCAAAAAACCTGAATTAAGCATAACTTCTACCGTCAGATCTCCACCTAATGAATGGCCTAGATTGACTACGAAATTACAACATTTTACAAGGCTCCCCCTGGACCCCCCTGCAGTGTATATTTTATGGGCGGCTTTGCTGCCCCATTACGAATTAGGGTCCAATGCGGCGATACCTTTGAATACAGAAGATAATCAGGCTCCACACCCAATAGTGGAAAGACTGGCAAAAGTCAGAAATAAGGAATTTTTGACCAAAGAAGGAGAAAAAAGAGGCTCATGTACCAATTTTGAGTATTTTGGACTGATTGTTAGGTTTCAGAAGAATTTGAGCATTCTAAACACATATTTTTTTACATTTGAGCATAATAGAGAGGCCCAAGCCATTGGAAGCTGGACCAATGAGACGTATCCTAGGAAGGGTGAACTCCTTTATCATATTCCTATTGTAATGTGTTTTTGATAATGTTTTGTACAGGTTTATGCTATTGTTCAGTCTCTTATTTATGTTAATTGATTATAAAATTAACATAAAAACTCATCATTTCCCTTCCAAAAATTCGTGAATCCTAAAGAATAATGAAAGAATTTTGTTTCTAATCTAAGGAGGGTCTTAACACAAAAATCTAATATTCTAAATTAAACCATTTTGGTATTAGAGCACTAGATTTTCTTTGTGAAAAAAGGATTTAATTGTTTTCAAGTTTATGTCATGCTTACAAGATTAAAACTCAAAAGAGGTGAAAGAAAGCTAGTTGGAAGCCCTGAAGTTGGGTCAAGGGGAAGGAGAGTAAGGTTGCCATAATCTCCAACACCAATTCAGCCTCAAGTTATAGGTGAGACTCCAGATATGATCTCTCATGAAGGATAACCTACAAATATGACATAATATGAGAAGACCTTTAGAAAGGCTTTCTTTGACATGATGGAGATGGTGAAGGTCCTCTATTAGGAGTGTAACAAGGTTGCAAGGGGAAAGTTCTAAACCTCCCAAAGGAGAATGCTATTCATGAAGAGGTAATGGAAATGGAGACAAACTGCCACCCTCTCGGCCATCTTCTTCATCTTCTTCTTCACAAGAATATTCACCCTTTTCCACTAACACAACCCTTACTCATATTCATCATCATACTTCAAAAGGAACTGGTAAATCACCTTTTTTAAAACTTGATGTTAAATTCAAGTTGCCCATGTATAAGGGTGAAGTGAATGTAGAGAAATTTAATAATTGGATTTGTTAGTTGGAGGTCTATTGTAGGATTCAAAACCTTCAAGAGGATGACATAGAGATCTAGTTAGCTTCCTTGAGAATGGAGGTTGCGACACTAGTTTGGTGGGAACCAAATACCCAAGAGGAGATTAGAAAACACAGTAAGATCACAATTCCTTGGATTCATTTCATTGCTACAATCAAAAGACAATTATATTCTCTAGGTTATATGCAGAAAAACATCATGAATTAGCAGAACTTTAGACATATTAAAGGTCAAAATGTGTAAGATTACACCGAAGCATTTATAAAAGGGTCTTTGATGTTAGTTGTAGATTTGCAATCATAGGACACATTTCTAAAGTACATAAGGGGTTTACACAGTTACCTTAGGCATATTGTCTTAATGTTTAATCCCAATAATCTAGATGACATGTGTGTGCAAGCCACTCATCTTGAGGCAAGAGGGAAAAGCACTCAAGAAGAAGGTAGTAAAAAGCCATTTAAGAGTAAATGAAGGGAAAAGGCTTTCAAAGTGAAGGAAAATAAAAATGCGTCTATCCAAAAAGAAGGAGAGAAAGTTACATGAAATCATTATTCTAGAGAGGGTCACCATGAAGCTCAGTGTTGGAAGCTTCATCCTCAAATGAGACCAAAGAAAACAACAACAAGGGAAAACAAAAAACAACTGCAAGCACTCAATAGGATTTGGGATCTGATTCAGATGATGAAACTAAAATCACAACCATGGGGTTGAAAGCAAAAGAATCCATTGCCAGCACTAGTTCTTCAGACTCACAAAATGAAACTCTAAATGAAAAGAGGAGAATATAACTTTTTCACATAAGGGTGATATAGAGACAAAACAAGATTGATATGATTTTCGATAGTGGATCTCAAGCCAATATTATCTCTAAATACATTGTCAAAAGTTTAAATTTTGAAATTGTTCCACGTCATAAACCATATCCAGTTGGATGGGTGTGTGACAATGCACAATTGAAGGTTACTAAAAAGTGTAAACTGAAATTCTCTATTACTGCAAATTTCTTAGATGAAGTGGAGCTTGATGTTGTGCCATTAGATATCTATGACATAGTTTTGGGCAGCCCATACCATTATGACAGAAGAACTATCTTCCATAGACATGAAAATAAATATTATTTATTCAAATATGGAGTAGAATATATTGTGAGAGCTCATAGAAGGAAAACAAATCTTCCTCTTGTAAATGGAGGATAGATGAAAATACTAGTGAATTGGAGCAAACATTTTGTGCTTCTAACGACCAAACCCAAGGATGAATTTGATAATGAAGCTTTTAAAGGTTGTGATTCAAATCTAAAATCTGAATTGGTTGATGTAGATAACCAATATGACGAGATGTTTCAAGAACCAAAGGGATTATATCCCAAGAGAGGAATCCAACATGAGCTGTAGTTGCAACAATATTGTCCTCTTCCTAACATTAGCATGTAAAGGATGTCAATGATGGAAAGTGAAAAAATTAAGAAGAAAATTCACGATTTTTGAACAAAGGGATCATCAAACCATCTTCCTCACCATGTGGTTCGCGCATTGTCTTGGTGCCAAAGAAGGATGGAACATGGCGCATGTGTGTGGATTTTCATGTATTGAACAAAATTACGGTAAACAACCATTGCCCACTACATAGAATAGATGATTTACATGATCAATTGAAATATTCAAAGTATTTTACTATCTTTGACTTAAGAAGTGGCTACCATCAAATTAGAATAGTTGAAGGAGACATTTGGAAGAAATCATTCAAAACAAAACAGGGTTTGTTTGAATGGCTAGTTATGTCATTTGGTTTATGTAATGCTTGTGCTACATTCATGGATGTGATGAATGATGTGTTGAGGCCATTCCTTGATAAGTTTGTCATAGTCCACATAGATGACATCTTGACTTTCAGTAAATCTCATGATGAACATGTCATGAATGTAAGAAAAGTACTTGATGCCCTAAAAAGGGAACAATTGTATCTTAATATGTCAAAGTGCGAGTTTGGAAAAATTTCTCTAGTTTATTTGGGTCATATTGTTGGAGGAGGTAAGTTGAAAATAAATCCCTCCAAGGTTGATGTCATTATGAATTGGCCAAGTCCCAAGATAGTTATGAAGGTAAGAATATTCTTGGGACCAGCCCAATATTGGAGGAAATCCATTTCTAATTTCTATCTTATAGTAGCTCCATTTCATGCATTGACAAGCATGAAAAACGTTTTTCAATGGGGAGGCCAACAACAAAAGACCTTTGATGAATTGAAGGAAAAGACCAGTGAAGCTCGAATACTTGCACCTCCAAACTTGAGACAGCCGTTTGAGATTCAGACTGATGCTAGTGGCTACATTATGCGTGCGGTCCTCATGCAACATGGTAAGTCTATATATTTTCATTCGGAAACTTTTAATGGTGCAGTGATTAACTATCCTACATATGATAAGGAATTGTATGCATTGGTGCAAAGTGTGAAAAATTGGAAACACTACTTTATGGGTAAGGAAATAGCCATTCACACTAATCATCAACCATTGCAATACATGCAATCACAATCAGAGTTACAACAATCAAGGCACTTCCGATGTATGAGTTTTCTTCAACAATTCCACTTAGTAATCAGGTATAATAAAGTTGTGGATATGCTTTCTAGGGCTATTATTAGTGTAGATACTTTATTCATGCATAATTCTCCTTTACATGAAAGTTATATTGGGCAATATGCATCACATAATGAATTTCAAGATGTTTAGGAAAGCTTGGGTCAAGGTAACCAAGTAGAGGAATTGGATTATAATTTACATGATAACTTGTTGTACCATATTGGCAAGCTTTGCATTACATAGGGAGAAAGATTTAACATCATAACAGAGGCACATACTTCTCTTTTTGCTAGTCATTTGTGTGTAAGTAAGACTGTGGCACATCTACAGAGGTATTGTTATTGGCCTCACATGCCTGAAAGTGTGTCTCATTTTATTAAAGGATGTTCATTATGTGAAATCGGTAAGCCTAGCAATAACAAGTTAGGATTGTACAAACCATGTCCGGCTCCTACATGACCGTGGGAGAGTGTTTCTATGGATTTTGTAGGAGGTCTTCCATTGTCAAAAAGAGGTCATGATTATTTGTATGTAGTTGTGGATAGGTTTAGAAAAATGTGTATTTTGACTCCATGTAAAAAACAAGTTAGAGCTGAACAAACTGCTCAATTATTCTTTCAAAATGTTTGGGTGCATTTTAGATTGCCCACACCCAATGTTAGTGATCGAGATTCTTGGTTTCTTGCGAATTTTTGGTTAAGATTGTGGGGATTCATTGACACAACATTGAAAAAGAGTAAAACTTTTCATCCACAAACAGATGGTCGAATAGAAGTGGTGAACAAAAAAATGATACATCTTCTTCATGGGTATTGCAGAAAGCAGCCTAAGTTGTGGGATGAACATTTGCACTATATTCAACATGCTTACAACCAAGACAAGTACTCTTCAACTCAAAATTCGCCATTTGAGGCATGCTTGGGATACTTGCCTAAATCTCTTTTTGATTTTATGTTTCGAAATGATGTTTCTATTGAAGGTCATATAGACATAGACAAAGAAAGAAAGTTCATTGAAAAAATTTAATTACTACAACAAAAGGTTCTAGAATAGCTTGAGAAAAGCCAAGGAAATTAAAAATAAAGGCATGACTAGAATCATCAAGATCACAAGTTCAAAGTTGGTGATGAAGTTTGACTTCACATTAAAAAAGAGTGGCTCCAAGGAGAATTTAAAACCCTAAAACCAATTAGATATGGTCCATTTAGAATTTTGGAAAAGATTGGTAACAATGCCTTCAGGTTGGATTTGCCTTCATATATGCAAATTAATGTTGTTGTCAATGTTGAGAATTTAAGGTTGTATGAGCCTCCTTTGATTGAAGATCAGGGAGAGAATAGTCAAATTCCGTCTATTGAAGATTGTTCTGCAGAATTCCTTGATCAGATTCAACAAGACACTATACTTGACATAAGAAAAAGGAGATCAAAAAGGGGGAAGTATCGATCATCTTTGAGTGGACCTCAAGGGTACAAATCCTTTAAAAGCCAAATGGATAGAGGTTGGAAATGTGAGGAAAATATACCCTCGCCTACTAGACAATTAAGAGTGATCCTTTTGGGGTCCAAAAGGATTCCAATGGGGAGGAGTGATCAAGTGCTCAAAATTAGGCTCAAAACTCAAAGTGTCAAAATCTTGATAAACTTAGCATCAGGTCAAAGAGCTCATCATTTTGGTTCCAATGATGCAAACAACACTCGAATCAAAGATTGTATGAAGAAGTTATAGAAAGTCAACATTCATGTTTGACTTGGACAGGTTGTGAGAAAAGATGATGTGGAAATGTTGGAAAGATGATGTGGCAAGGTCCTTCGGCGAATTGGGAAGCGCCAAGTGGCAAGTCATCATTAGCCCTTGCATTTCAAAAATTTCATATCATAGGTGAGTCATGTTAAAGTATCAACCCAAAGAAAGGTTAGGTTTGCAATGCGATAAATCACAATTTCACTTCGCAATAGAGAAGGCATTGGAGAAATTGGGCCCCAGTGTACCCGGGTTACCATGCGATAACCACAATCGCAGATCGCAATCACACACCATAGAAGGAAAAGTCTCACATTATGTTACCCATTGGTTCTCCACCAATTGCGATTTTTGAAGGGATCCTTGATGCGATGCAACTAAGGGTTACAGTTAATAGTACCATCAGGTCTACCATATTGCAATAGCAAATCACCCTGCTACATGCACAGACCAGAAGATCACCGGTTCTCCCCAATTGATTTTTGATGGAGCTATCAGAACTATTGGCTTAACTTCCAGATCTAACCACCATGTGACCACTTGAACTTAACCGCAAGATAGGCGAGGAAGTTGGTGAGATTGCCAATTTTGGTGGAATTGCCAGAATTAGCTCCACATAATGAATTTGACTAGCAGTTAGCCGGATTTGGAGGATAAACTTCTGGAAAGACTGACATAAGTCATAACTAAGGTAGTTTTCCACCAAAGGAGGATGAAAAAGATGCTAGGGTACCAATTTTGAGTATTCTAGACTAACTGGAGTAGGTTTCAGAAGCATTTGAGCATTGTAAACACATTTTTTACACTTTTGAGCATAATAGAGAGACCCAAGCCATTGGAAATTGGACCAACGAGATGTAGCCTAGGAGGGGTGAACTCATTTATCATGTTCTTGCTGTAATTTTTTTTGATGATGTTTTGTTAATGTTTATTCTGTTGTTCAGTCTCTTATTTATGTTCAATTTCTCATAAAATTAACATAAAAACTGATCATTTCACTTGCAAAAATTCATTAATCCTTAAGCACAATGAGATCATTTTGTTTCTAATCTAAGGAGGATCTTAGCACAACTAGCTCCAATAGTGGAACATTAAGTCACTTATTTCTTCTCGAGGGAATGATCTTATCTCTTATGTCAAGCTAGAGAAGCCAAATCTAACTCTCTGAAGTATAAGCCTCGAAAAGGCATTTGCTTGATTATGAGGTTTCTTTTATAACAAAAGGAATGACTTTTCATATCCCCTATGACTCTTCAATTACCATCATGTCTCTTGGACTCGTAAATGACCTTTGAATTTCTATAATACTCATTGGTATACATATGACTTTTCATATTCCATATGTGACTCTTGGAATTCCACATATTAATATTTTGTGATTTTCTTAGAAAATACATAATTACATCATGTGTTAAGAAACATTAACACCATTGGACTATGTGATGACACTTATACAAGTCATGACTAGGAATTGATGACACATAACTTCACGATGATGTGGCAATGGGAAGGTGCTCCCTTTGCTACTTTGTCATCAATTTTGATGAACAATCTACTTTGTTCTTCATCTTCACCCTACGAAGGGTCCTTAATCAATATTGGAATCTTTTGAGTCATCATGAAATGTCTTAATTCTATCTTGGTGCAGTATCTTTCCATGTCTCCATGATGGTTCTTATTTGTGCTTCTTCTCTACATGTGGCTCTTTACCTCTTCTCCTTAGCATATTTCTTGAGCATCACCTTGTCATGCTAAGATGGTCAAATTTCTAATGAAGGTCACTCATGACAAGGCAAAATTAGTGTTCAAAAAATCTATCCTATCTCTATCTTGGTCATGGAAGAATCTTCTTGTGATATGCCAATGTCAGAGTTGATAGGGAGACGCTTGCTAGGGATAGCATAATTGAGCTCAGTGATGGTTGAGGAGGGAACCACTATTCACTAGAACTATTCCATGCGGTATGAGGAGGGGTTCTTCGAGGTCCAACACTCTACTAAAGTGTAAGAGAAAGTCTAAAGAGCTTGCTAACTAAAGGTATGTAATGCATAGGGTTAAAGCAGATAAGGAGATAGTGATAGTGTAGTTGAGTTTCACACTGATTGTCTATTCACTAGAAATATGACCTATGCTTAGGAAGGAAAGGTAGGACTGAATAACTACATAATGAGGGAGTCTAGTGGATAAGGGTTGATTCCTTGCTCACAAAAACTATGACATGCACTATGACTGAGAGGAAAATTTAGGAAGAGCACAATTTATTTATGAGTGACCTAAGAGAGGCTACATTGTCCACTAGAAAATGTGACATGCAATAGAAGGCAAAGTAGAGCAATGCATGGTGCAGTGAGGTGCTCCAATTAGGAGAGGAGTTAGAACTAGGAACTAGAACTATGAAATGTGTTTTTGTTGAGGGTAAACTTATATGTTAGTGTAGTTTTCTTCTACAATGACAATTTGTCTACTAAAAATGTTACCTATGCTTAAAAAGGCTCACTAGAAAAGTCGATTATGTAGTTCGCTGAGGTAAGCATCATAAGATAAGTCATTTTCCTAGGAAATGATTAATGCACTATGAGAGGGAGAAAGACCTTATATGGCGTAGTTTTCTTTTGCAAAGGGCCAATATAAATGATCCATGCGCTATACAAGGTAGTATTTCCAAAATACCAGTGGAGTGAGTGAGTGAGTGCAACAACGGTTAGTGACCATGCTTTGAGGGTTCTCAATGCATAGTGATACACTAGTACAAAATGACTAATTAGTTATTTAAAAAAAAACTAAAATTTGCATATAAATGACCATTTTTCAGTCGATGACCAATAGTATCTAATTTACAGTATCTTACAACGCGGCCAACTTTTAGTCATTTTTAGCTTAGTCGGTAATTTGTTTCCTCAATTTTACCATCTGGTAGTATATTTAGGTGTAAATTTTGTCATTAATTTTTCATTGGTTTATTCATTAATTGTCACAATTAATGACCAAATATACAACAAAATATATTACTATATGAATCCTCGAGAAAACCACTTAATGAAAAAATAAATATGAATAAAATGTTGGTCATGTTATAAGATATTGTAAATTAGCTACTAATAGTCATATATATGAACATTTAGTCATCATTTGAAACCAATTAATGAGTAAAGAAATATGACTAAATTGTAGTCGTGTTATAAGATACTATAAATTAGCTACTCATAGTCATATATATGAATAATATAGTCATCATTTTAATAAAAAATTTATCATTTGCAGTAGTCATTTTTTTTTTTGGTATTTTCATATTCATTATATAAACGACTGATTTAGTAGTTTCTATTCATTTCATTTAATTTCATTCATAATCATTATAAACAGCTAATTTAATCATATATTCATTTTATTCGTGTTCATCATTAATTAATATAAACTACTAATCTAGTAGTTTTAGATTGATTTTATGTGTTCATTATTAATCAACATAAATTAATTAGTATGATTTTGCGACTAAATTTTAAAAAAATTCCATACAATGTGCATGCTTATCTAATATGATAATGCAAAGTTACATATGTTAATTACAAGACCAAATAATATCAAGTGCAAACAAAAATAATTTCAACCATATAAATTTTATTATATAAAATATCAAGTATTACAATATGAGTTTCCAACCAATCGTAGTTGGACAATAATTTACACATGAAATATTGTTTCATCATTTCAAAACATTATCACTGTGTTGCCAAAACATTTCAAGTGAATTCACCAAATCTGAAGGCTTGACCATCAATCTCTATGAGTGTGTCTTATGCAAGATATTGGCTCAAAGGGTATCACTAGACAGATTATGTTCTCTCTCTCATTTTTCATTTGCCGATCTAGTGTTATTTTTCTCCTCTTTCATCAATTTTTTCTTCTTACCATCAAGATTGAGTTCCTCTCTTGAAAATGAAAGAAGATGCAATGCAGAGTATAAGACATGAAAGACAATGAATACTTGAATATAAAATGAAGTAGACTATAAAAAATTTATTACCTCAACATTCAATGGTGGCCACTATGCATCTAGATGACCTGTACAAATAAAGCAAATAAAACACCAAATTTGAGAATGGGTTCCCCCAAGGGCACTTTTGGGGATCAAAGCCCATGTTTTTGTACAATTTTGTAATAAATTTGTAAAGTCTCTGCATTTTTTGGTTGCAGAGCGTGAAGGTGTCAAGAGTCATTAATGGTTTTCCGCCCTTATCTTGTAATGTGCAAAGTCAGCTATAAAGATCTACCCATGGTCTGCAGACCATGGGATTGTATAAAAAGGAGCTAAGTAAGCTTGCTCTGGAGAGAGAGAGAAAAGGAAGGAACAAAGTAGCAAAGTATAGTAGAGAAGTCTAACTGTTCTTGAGTCTTAGCGTAGATAGACGCTCTGTAGCTGAGTGCGTGGACCATTGCAGCTCTGGGCATATGGTGGATAGAGTCTGTATTAAACTAGAAGATATCAATAAAGAAAATTATTCTACAATTACTGTGTATTTAGTTCCTATTAAAGCATCTGATTATATTATGTTTTGGGTTTAATTCACAATGTTTACTTGATCCTTGAATATATGTGATTGTATCGGTTAATTGAATGCAAGCAAGGATATCAGTTTACAGGGCGATAACTTTGATTGAGTAGTAAGATATGTAAGACACTTGGGATAACTTGGGAAACTATACGTTGTCATAGCTGCGTAAAAGTAGTTGGACCATGGGTTAGGGTTGCTCAAAGGTCAATCGTACACCTTCACGGAGATACTGAAGTGTGGAATAAAGGGTAGACTGACAGAGCCCTAAGGCTTAGTGACCTATGTGAAAGTAGGGGCAGAGGGTATAAACCGACATCACGACCATCCAGGGTTCAAAAACTTGGTTCCAGCACCACCCCATATTGCTTCAGGTGAGAATTTCATCCGCGCTCCGTAGGTTGATGCCAAAAGCACCAGTAGTGTAGGGATTTGTTTGGCTAACTAACATTGAACCTAGGTCAGGGCACATGAAACCAAAAAATGGTTCCATTTCTGAGGCCGGAATCTGCATGAGAGATGTGTGATGTCGTATCACTGGAATCTAGCTAACAAAGAGGTTGAAGTCTAGTTGTATAGGAAGATCCACCAATTCGTGGTGTGGGAGAACAAAAATCCATGGATAAAAAAGGAATAGTGGCTAAACACGTACCTATATATAGAAACCCACGAGATCCTTTTCTGTTCCTTTCAAGTTGAGTTATACGAGTGGATCGCGAAGCTAGCAGATAGCCAAGGAAGGTGGAGGCTTGACGGTCGTATTGTCTAGAACCTAGATTTAGTACAGAGACTGGAAGCCTCTGAGGAAAGGATCACCCATGCTATCGATCCTTGGCTCAATTGTATCATAGGGGGGTTTGCGACAAAATTCGTGGTTGATACCTCAGTCAGTTACAGCGAGGTAGAGCGGTGCTTTTTCAAAGGTCCACGAGGTAAGTACTTGAATTATTTAAACACTTGGATTAAGATGTTATTGTGTGAAAAATGGGTTATGCAGCTACCTTGATGTTTGGAGCTACAAAGAGTGGAAAGAATTACAGGAATGAAGAAAGAAAGGGTCCCAAATATAGCCCACTAATTTCACCTCCTTTGAGTGACGAAGAGGGAGTAGCATGGGCTTCTTCACGAAGTGCAATCCAGTTGATAAAATGAGGGTTCCCAGGACTACCACCTCCACCCACACTACCTCCACCTTCGCCACCATCGCCCCCTATGACTTGGCCCACACCACCACCACCTCCATCACAGTTCAACATGGCGAATTCAGTGAAGTTGCCATTGTTTAAGGGCATGGGAAATGAGGACCCGGACCAGTTCTGGCTTGTCATAAAAGCTGTATGGGAAGCTCGGGGCATCACAGATGATCACATGGAGATGAAAACATTGGTTAGTACTTTACAGGATCGTGTGTTAACTTCGTACATCAAGTACTCTAATGATAACCCAAACGCTGGGTTGGAAAAGATCTAGACTATGCTGAATAAAGAATTTAGTAGGCCTAAACCCGAGGCACAGTCAATTGTGGGGTTCAAGGAAATCGTGATGAAACAAGGTGAGGGATCTTGGGAATTGGATCAAAGATTGAAGTGTAAAATTCATGAAGTTAATATGAACTGAACAGATGGACAACAATGTGATTGGTTCATGGCTTCGCTCCTGCCTCAGCTAAGGGTTGCACTATCAAAACAGAAGATTATGACTCAGTCAGAGGCCTTGGAGAATGAAATAATACTACATGGAACACCGATGAAGGATCTGAATCTAGGGGTTCAGTAGATCCATGCACAGTTGCAAAAGCTTTACCTCAAAATGTAAGGTTTGTTGGGTTGTGTTACTTTCCATGACTAGCCCACGTAGTTAACCAAGGGGTTAGAAGGGGAACAGAGCCCCCCCTTCATTGCACCAATTGCATAGTGGGGGGGTCATAGGGGGTTTTAGGGGTATAAGTAACCCCACTCTATGGGGTCGAGGGTAGTGCCCTGGAAAATTTTGTTTTTGGACCCTATATTAGGTTGGGCGGACCTACCTATGGTTTTGTGCATGATTTTTCGCACATGGTTTTGGATGTGATGGTTTTTGGTCCATGGTTTTAGATGAAATGGTTTTCGGTCCATGGTATTGGATGCTTCATCATGTATAAATATGTATTGTAACATTGAAATGAACATAATGAAAAATCGAGCTGGTAGTCCCGGTTTTGGGATCCAGGGGAAATTCTCTGTGTATATGTGTTTTATGTGTTATGTTCTTGCATTGTTTATTTTCTATGTTTTAGAATTCATATGCAAGTAATTTCTGTACGGGATTAAAACCTACATTTGGTATCAGAGCTATTTTGGCTTCAATGGGATGCCTTTGTTTCTAAGGGGTTTTGCTTGGGCTTGGGGTAGACCCTATTTAGTGGGAGATCTGTGAGATCGATTCTGGTGATGAAAGAAGATGGTGAGCAGTGGAAAGATAGAGATCGAGAAATTTAATGGTCAGAGTTTTGAGTTGTGGAAACTCAAGATGGAGGATCTGCTAGTGGATAAAGATCAGTGGATCGTGGTAGATCTGGGTACTAAAGCAACGGGAGTACCTGATGAAGAATGGAAGAAGCTAGATCGAAAGGAAAAGAGCACAATACAATTCTGTGTCTCAGATTTAGTGTTGCTGAATGTATCAGGGGAAGCTATGACGAATTCTTTGTGGGGCAAGTTAGGGACCTTGTACCAATCTAAGTCTCTGGTGAATAAATTGTTCCTGTGGAGAAAGTTGTATAACTTGAGGATGAAAGATGGAGACTTGGTGACAGAGCATCTGAATGCATTTAATACTATGGTAAGTCAATTATTATCTATTGAGATTAAAATTTTAAATGAAGAAAAGTGCATTAGTTTGTTGTGTTCTCTACCAGATTCGTGGGATAGTTTGGTTATTGCAATAGGTAGCAATGTAACTGCCTTGCAATTTGATGAAATAGTCTCATCCTTGCTAACGGAGGAGATGAGATTGAAAAATATGGAGAGCCAGAATGGTGATGCCTTGTCTATAGGAGTATGGTCCCAGAAAAAAAACAAAAATAATTCATCAAGTGGGAGATCTAAATCTAGAGGGAGACCTAAATCTCTAGGAAAACATGTAAAGTTGGTTTGTTGGAAATGCGGAAAGGAAGGGCACTACAAAAGGGACTGTGAATCTAAAGCTCCTGATAAAGGAAAGGGCTCTGGTGATGCTCCTTATACAGAGGTAAAAACCACCTTAGATGAAGGTGGGGATGTGTACTTGGCTTCTTCAAGTACACATGTAGATCATGACGCATGGTTGATTGACTCAAGTGCATCCTTTCACTTCACTCCCCATAGAGAGTGGTTCTGCGAGTATGAGAAATATGATGGTGATGTTCTTCTTAAGGGATGATTGGAAGGCCAGAATCCTTGGTCACGGAAAAGTAAAGTTGAAGATGTAAGGTGGAAGGGTTAGAACACTTACGGGTGTTTTGAATATTCTTGCATTGGCTAGAAATCTGATTTTTGTAAGCAAGCTAGATGATGCAGGTGTAAAAATAGTGTTCAAGAAGGATACCTACAAGATGGTTCGGGGGACACTTGTATTGATGTGGGGAGTTAGAATTGGAACTTTGTACAAGCTGCAAGGTAGCACTATTATTGATGGGTGCAATAGTTCTGTGGTTCCTGAAAGTGGAGTAGAAAATCTAGTGGTCCCTGGAGAGAAGACCATGTTGTGGCATCAAAGGCTTGGACATATTGGATACAAGGGCCTTCGAATACATCAAGGTAAAGGTATGGTAGAAGGTATGAGCAATAGCTCTCTGTATTTTTATTTCTATGAAAATTGTGTATATCGGAAGCAGAATTGGGTGAGTTTCCCTCCGGTGGTAAGAGGACAAAATAGATATTAGATATTGTGCACAATGTTGAGTTTGGACTTGTGAAAGTTCCATCACTGGGTAAGTTTATGTACTATGTATCATTTATAGATGAATTCTCAAGGAGTACATGGATATATTTCCTTAAGAAGAAATCTGAAGTCTTTGACAGGCTTAAAGAATTTAAGGCTCTGGTGGAAAACTAGACATAGAAGAAGATAAAGTGCCGAGGACAGAGAACAGTGGAGAGTTTTGTAGTAAGGAATTTTAAGAATTCTGTAAGAAGTGTGGTATAGCACAAAAGAAGAGTACTCCATATACACCTCAACAAATGGAGTTGTAGAAAGAATGAACAAGACATTGACAGAAAGGGCAAGAATCATGCTCAGTGGTGCTGGGTTAGGACAATAATTCTAGCAGAGGTGATGGAGACTGCATGTTACCTGGTCAACAGATCACCTTCATCAACATTGGAACATACGATTCCATAATAGGTATGAAATGGTAAGAAACCTTTTTCACATCTAAGGGTATTCGGATGTGATGCATATGTACATATTCCAAAGGAGAAAAGAACCAAGTTTGATAGTAAATCTAAAAAGTGCATATTTACTGGGTATAAGGATGGTTTAAAGGGTTATAAGCTTTAGAGCCCACTAACAAGGAAGGTTGTCTATAGCCTAGATGTGGTGTTTAGAGAGGTGAAAGATGTTATTAAACATGAAGTCCAACCAAAGGAACTTGAGAAGATAGAGTTTGAGCTTAAGGATGAAGAATCAGACTCTATAGCATAAGAGGAATCAAAAGATGAAGAGCCACAAACTTCAGGTGTGAGAAGAACAGTTTGAGAAAGAAGGCAACCAGAAAGGTATAGTCCATTTGATTTCTATTCAAATTTTGCTTTATCTATTACTGATGATGATCCCAAAACTGTGAAGGAAGCAATAGATTCAGAGGATGGAAAACTCTGGAAAGAGGCCATGGTTGATGAAGACATCTTTGCACAAAAATGAGGCTTGGGATCTGGTGGAGTTGTCGGCTGGAAGGAAACCCATTGGCAGCAAATGGGTGTTCAAGAAGAAGACAAATGTAGAAGGAAAGGTGGAGAAATAAAAATCTCAGTTGGTAACAAAAGGTTATTCCCAGGTGCCAGGAACTGATTTTGGTGATATTTTTTCTCTTGTTGCCAAGGTAACTTCTAGTAGATTCCTTTTACCTGTTGTTGTTGCTTTTGATTTTGAGGTAGAATAGATGGATGTGAAGACATCATTTCTTCATGGGGATCTAGAAGAGGAGATCTACATGAAGCAACCTGAAGGTTTGTAGTGAATCATAAGAAAGTACTGGTATGGATGTTAAACAAGTCTATGTATGGGTTAAAACAGTCACCAAGGATGTGGTATAAGAAATTTGATACATTTATACAGGGAGTTGGCTTCACCAGAAGCAAACCAGATCACTATGTGTATTTTAAATTAATTAGTGACCGTGTTATTTATCTGGTCTTGTATGTGGATGATATGTTGTTTGGAAATGATAAAGAAATTATCCAGGATTTAAAGACCCATTTGTCCTCTAAATTCAACATGAAAGATCTTGGTGCTGCAAACTCTATTTTGGGCATGGAAATTAAAAGAGATCAGACAAAGAGAAAGCTATCGTCAAACTAGAGGAAGTATGTTGATACAATATTGCAGAGGTTTAATATGCAGGATAGTAAATCGGTGAAGGTTCCTATTCCTGTAGGTGTGAGGTTATCTACTAAACAGTGTCCCAAGACACAAGAAAAGGAAAAGTACATGTCCCATGTTCCATATGCAAGTGCAGTCAGTAGCCTAATTTATGCAATGGTCTATACTAGACAAAACATTGCACATTCAGTGGGATTATTGATCAGGTTTATGTCAAAAATAGGGAAGGAGCACTAGACAGCAGTGAAGAAGGCTTCCAGGTATTTGCGTGGCACTAGTGATTATGGTTTGTGCTACCAAGGAAGACCATGATTGGACAGAGTGTTGGATATTCGCGGCCTTGTTGATGAAAACTGGGCTGGAGATCTGTATTAGAGAAGATCTACAAGTGGGTATGTGTTTAACCTATTTGGAGGTGCAGTCAGTTGGATGAGTAAGAAACAATCTGTAGTGGCACTATCAACTACAAAGGCAGAATACATGGTAGCCACTCCTGCAAGCAAGGAAGAAGTTTCATTGTAGAGATTGTGTTCAAGTATGGGGTTAGTACAGGGAGCTATAAGGATATACTGTGACAGCCAAAGTGAAATTTTCTTGGCAAAGAACCCAGCATATCATTGAAAGACAAAGAAATTCAAAGACAAAATGGTGTTGCCTATAAAGGTGGACACTTGGAAGAATACTGCAGATGCATTGACAAAATCTATGAGCTCTGAGAAGTTCTCTTGGTGTAGAGAAACAATGGGCATTGCAAGGGCTAGATAAATGAATAAGCTCTCTTGTGGCCCCCTGTTGAAATAAAACAACATGTGGGAGAATGTTGGGTTGTGTTATATTCTTTCGAAGGCTAACCCAAGTAGTTAACTGGGGGATTAGAAGGGGGGCAAAGCCTCCCATTCATTGCACCAATTGCGTAGTGGGGGGGTCACAGGGGGTTTGAGGGGTGCAGATAAGCCCACTCTATGGGGTTTGGAGTACTGCCTCATAAAATTTTGTTTTTGGACCCTATATTAGGTTGGGCGGACCTACCTATGGTTTTGTGCATGATTTTTTGCACATGGTTTTGGACGCAATGGTTTTCGGTCCATGGTTTTGGACACAATGGTTTTCAATCCATGGTATAGGATGCTTCGACATGTATAAATATTTATTGTAACATTGAAATGAACATAATGAAAAATCAAGCTAGTAGTCCTAGTTTTGAGATCCAGGGTAAAATCTATGTGTATATGTGTTTTATGTGTTATGCTCTCACATTGTTTATTTTCTGTGTTTTAGAATTTGTATGCAGGTAATTTCTGTACAAGGTTAAAACCTACAAGATTTGAAGCAGGGCAGAACAGTTTGACTGGAGGCCTGTGAAAAGATATGATGCTTGAAATGTAATGTTCAGGGGCATGACAAAGACCACTACCCGGTATTTGTGAACTATATTGTAGGAGGAGGACTGATGCATTTGAGGCTGGAAGCTCAGGTAGGACCGAGCGCAGGGATTGCCTTGTGGTGCACTATATGTCGAGTAGCATAGAAGCACATGATTGATAATTGTCATTTGCTACAAAATTTTGTACAAACATCACAACAACCATTCTTCAACTTCTGCAGGTCGGTAGGTCATGAAGAGTGAAACTGACAAAGTTATGAATTGATGATGAACAAAACACTCACCTATAAAGTTCAGGTAGAAACACAGACCCTTGACCAGAGCAGTGGGATGGGGCAAACGGAGATTTCAAGGGCATGGACGAGGTTGAGGCAGAGGAGGACCTGGCATAAGTCAGGGATAACTGATCTCTTATAATTGAGGAGGCCTGGGACACTATGCCTATGAATGCACTAACCCAACACGTCCGTCGTGAAAATATTGTATGCAATTTGATGATGAGATGGAGGACTATCCTACACTTATAGAGAGGATATGTGACAAAGGAGTGCTACCACTATAGCCGACTCAGAACCTGCAGATGATAAGGGATGAGCCTTATGAAGAGGATTTGAATGTGAATATAGTGCTCTGAAGTGGAGTTGCAATGGGCAATGATAAGGGGAAACAACCCGAAGATAGCACATGGGTTCACAAAGCTCCAATGAAGGAGGTTGAATTTGACTTGGAGTGTGCATGAAAAAATGTTCATGGAAGAAAAAAAGAGCTGCGCTGAGGCTTCTACCTCAGGGAGCCGGGATAAGCCTATTCAGGAAATGGGCCCTTCTATGCTTACAACCTTTCTAGAGACCTACATGAAGCTGTTGGGCGATAGAAAGGCTGTGAAGGGGTTACGAGAACTTATAAATAGATGTGCCGGAAACACTCGAAGTGAACTGCCCGTGGTACCAAATATTGGTAAGCATAAAGCAAGGATAGGGTGTGAGATGAGACTCACTGTGTAGATAGGAGAATATGAAATCGATTAGGTTATTTTTGATCTCAAGTCATTTGAAGAAGACTTGGGAGCAGATGGGGAAACGCATGCTACAGGTGGCCTCCAATTCATTTAAACATGGAAAATCATTAGAATATCTTCACCATGGCACGACTGTAAGGAGTAACTATAGATATTGAAGGCACGAGTGCATTAGCTGACTTTGAAGTAATAGAAATTGTGGATGATAGCAACCCCTAGCCTACGCTCCTTGGCATTGATTGGGCTACTGACATGAATGGGGTTATAAACCTAAAGAAGTGAAATATTATATTTGGAAAGAAATCGCTTCACGTAATAGTAACCCTAGATCTTGTTGAAGGATCGCGCTATATGGAACCAGTCTGCAATTATGAAAGCGATGACGATTTGGATTGCATATATAAGATAATAGTGCGACGCCAAGATTGTGTGAATCTGACAGTGGATGGATGAATTACATGGGATCACGAGAGTTCTTGCAACTCAAACTCAGATGAAGAATTAGAGCACTGGTAGAATTAGCTACATGAATTAACCACACTGAGTTGTAACATGATGACTCAGTTGTTGCACTGCGTGTTGTCAGAGGTAAGAAATTTGCCCACTTATGATGGCTTGAATGATGTGGATGTGTTTTTGGATGCATTTGAGAGGGAAGTACTAGAGAAGCAGTGCTTCCAAACTTTGGACCAGGCACTACACACTACACCCGCAAGATGGTGGGGTATGCATAAAGGTAGTTTCGATGATTGGCACGAGAGTAGGAGGACAATGAGAACATACTTTGGGAAGCCGAAGATATGAGTGATAGCCAAGTACAATGGGAAGGATGATCCATGTGCACACTTGGCGAAATGGGCTAAGGCCTATGGAGCAAAGCCCCAACCTGAATGGGTGAACTTATTTTGTCACACCTTCGATGCCATCCTAATGAACTAGTAAAATGGCACAGGAAAATGGGATATTCTACATGAAGGGTTCATAATGATGTTCAACTTCGAAGATGGGTTTAACTATATTGACGAAGCTCTACAAGAAGTTAAAGCAACAATCTTTAGGATACCAGAGGATCCTTTGGATCTGGTTCAACCGATTGGACTACTTAGATGAGCCACGCACTGGAATGCTATAACGGGATTGTTGAAGAAGAAGACGAGCACCCACAAAAGATTAATAGTAGATATGGTTGTCGAATTTCTCTGCGAATACCAAGATTTTTTCCCTACCAATTTTACAGAGTTAAAGGGGATAATAGTGTTAACACCCAGTTTGTTCCCTATGACTCCCAAGGGAATACAGTTGGGGTAACCACTAACTAATCTTTGGATTACAGCTTCTAGCCTAGCTGCAATCAGAGAGGGCTCTCTCTTTAAGGTTTGTCTATGTTTTGTGAAAATATTAGGCTAGTTATGAAATATAGGTTTTTGTTTTGTGATTGGTTGGAAGGATGTCTTCCTGTACTTAAAGTGGAGATCTGTAGATAACGTTAGTCCATTGGGCAATGGAGTCTGTGGCTACTGGTTTCTTGAAATCTTGTGTTTGAGCAGCTGGAGTTACAGGGCCATTTAGATACTTCACGAAACAAACTTGAATTTATGATGGTAGAATGTAAACAACCAGTGAAAAGCAATTAAGAATTTTCCACTAAGCTGGGGTGTGAGAAAGAGATGTATTCCTCAGGAGAAAACTTGAATTCTAGAAACAATAATCACTGTGAAAGATATAGTGTGAAAGGGTAGCATTTAATAATTACACCTTTATCACTATAACTGAAGAAAAGCATTCAGACTAGCGTAGATTGAGTTCAGGGTAATCTGTGATTAAATCCTGGAACTATTCTTTTTCCTTGCTATTGACTGTAAGACACAGGAAACATGAAATAGATATCAAAGATAACAAAACACATAACAAACAGAGTTATAAGAAAAACTTATTGTGCCATGAAATACGCAGGAATCCTGTAACCTTCAGCTAAACACCACAAAGCATCAAGCGACACAGAGCTTTGGAAATTCCATCATCTTTTGTATTACTTCTCTGAGGGTTTACAATAAAAGAACAATAGAATAGATATGAACAATATCCGACATCCAACGTCCAACCCCTGCTAACTTATGCGAGGGGGAATATATAGAAGTGTTTCATACAAAATATCTTAGGCATTGAGTCATCTGAGAGATAGAATATCTTCTTTAACTCGTACAGAAATAGTAGATAAGAAGTTATTACAGCCTTTAATACAACATAAATGCTTTTTACTCCTGTCAGAAGATTTCGACCTTTGGAGCTCACTGAGTCGGTTGAACGCTTTGTTATAACTGCTGAATGACGTGTCTGTGCAGCTCTGTCCTCCTGTAGCTTTTTGGCCCTGTCACCTGTGACTCTCAGTGATGCTGTGGTGGCCGAATGTTTGTGGTGAGTTGGCCCAGTCTTCCCTGCATACCTGCTGATGTATCCTTATTTTCCTATGCATGACAATTTGCACATTTCAAAAAGAAACAACATAATTACTGACTTTGGTTCAGCAGTAATTGTATCAAGTTGTTCCAGACTTCCTGTGTAGGCAATTGATGCCTCAAAATTGACCCCATGGTCTCATCTGCCTCTGTATACTTGTAAAAATTGGGAGGCTCATCAAAAAAGTGAGTGATTTCATTCATAATGAAGAATAAGCTCTCCACCCTGTTGAAAAGGGTTTGTCCTGATGCTGGCCCTGTTTCTGCTGATGTGCTGGCTGCTTCTGCAATCTGATTGGCAGCAAAAGTGTTGACCCTCTTGGCATATTTTTCATGTGTGAGTATCTTACGTGAGGGCTCCATCAAGCTAGGAAGACCTCTGTTTTGTAATGCCATGAACCTGTCCTGGAATTTATTGATATCTGCCTGCATGACTTGGCTTCTTCTTTCTAAGGTCTGCACCAGGTTTCTTAGTGTCAGGACCCTTTTGACCATTGAAATGGTCTCAGTCCTGTTGGCAATTCCGATTTTGATCAGCTGGGAGCTTGTCCTGTAGTTAAACACATTTATCATTCTGGTGGCAATCTCAGGCATGCTTCCTAGAGATGCCCTTGCCCTTTGTATTTCCCTGTGTGCTTTTCCAATGAGCGCCATTTGCTCATGAATGGCCTCAATGTATTCCCACTGGTCTGTGATGGACTGGCCAATATTGGCCCATAGGATCCTCTTGAGCTCAGTTGTCACCTTGTCCAGTGTGAGCTCCTTTTCTAGCTCATTTATTCTCTTTTTGAGAGCCTTTACCTCTCTTTCTCTTTCAGCCACATTTTTCTTGGATTTGTCATATTTCTCATTGATCTTAGCCAGAGTGTCTTTGGCCGGATTCAACTCTGACATTTGAGCCTCCAAGGCTTGAATTTCATTTCTCAGCTTCTGCATGTCAAGGCTTTCAGCCTGCTCTGTTACTGGTGCTGAGGTGGAGGGTGCTGCTTCTTGTGTTTGCTGACTTGGAGGGGCAGTGGTTTGAGGAGCTTCCTCCGGATTAATTGTTTCTGGAGGAGGTTGTGAAGTTTGTCCTACCTCCTTTTGTTGCAATGTTTCCTAGAGGGCAGCCTCTGATTCCTCCAACTTCTCTTGTGTCCGGATGAGCTCTTTGTATAATGTTATCAGCATAGCTGCTGCATCCTTGTCTTGTCTGAGCTGGGCAACCTCCTCTATTTGAGGATGAAGAGTTGCTGAGATTTTTATCATCTTCCTTAATGCTGCCATATCAACATCTCTCAGCTTCAGCGGCTCCTGCACTGCTTTGACATCCTTAGGGTCATGCCCAAGCTCTATTATGATTTCCTCTAGAGCTTTGATCCTGTTGTCCTTTGCTTAAGAGGAAGCCCTTTCCAACTCAAGTTGTGAAGTGGTGTTATTTAGGCTATTTTGTAGCCTGTAGTTCACCAAGGTCTTGTCTGCCAAGGAGGCATACACCATCTCACCCGTTTGTTTGTGTAATTCGATCTGATCCATTGGGTGGATATCCTTGCCAGGACCTCAAGGTTGGTCTTGATGTAATCGGCAACTGACTGTGGTTGCTGCACTGCTGGTGTGAAATGGCTCATTATCATTTTACCCTCATGTGCATCATAAGCAGACATGAGTCTTTGCTGGTTAGTGGGAGCCATCTTCAACAAATGATTATACAATTGCAGCCTTATAGGTTCATTTCTCCTTTTGATATCCTTGAACTACTACTTGATGCTCTTTTCCCCTTCCCTCTGTTGGCCTGAGGAGCTAACTTCTCCTCCTGCTGCCCTCTCTTGTTCTTGCTGGAAGGAACTTGTTGAGGCCTCCATGCTGGGCAGGCCTGTACCCGAAGTTTGCCCTATTGGCATTTCTTCTTCAGAAAAAGGGTTTAACCTTTGCCTCTTCTCCCCTTGAGTTGTTGAGGTAGTAAGGGGAGTCTCTCTGTCTCTTTTCCTGCTTATGTCCTCTCTTTGTGGGGTCTGGAGGACTGAAGAATCAATTCTTGATTCTTGCCTGGGAGGCGCCATTTGTGTTGTCTGCTGCTCTGTGACCATTGGGGCCTCTACTGTCTATTCTCCTTGCCCTGGCTACTCCTTTTCTGGCTGATTTCCCTGTTGTTGTTGCTGAACTTGTGCTTGCTGTACCTTTTGCTCCATCTCTTTTTCCTTGCCTTTGTTGGGAGCTTGACTTGTAGTTTTGACTGCCTCCTGATGTGCTGTGGAGGATGAGGCAGCTGCTCCCACTTGAGGTTTTGGCAGAGAGAATACCTGCGCAGGAAGTTCCAAGTCATCCATTTTAAGAAGATTTCTTCTTGCTCTCTCATTCAATTATTCTTGTGTAATAGGTTCCTCTAGTGTGCCTCTTTTCCATTTTGATTGATTTGCAAATTGTTCAATGTGAGGCAACCTTACATGGTCATAACTAGAGAGCCTATATTTGACCCTTCTTAATGATATGGAGTGATTTGGGTCATATGGTTTCCAGAGGAAACTGGTCTTTAGGCCAAGGCTTTCTAGCATTATGTTAGCTTCTTTCCAGCCTTCCTCCCTTTTGTTCAAAACAAGGTGGCCCAATTGGTTTTTCACTTTCAGCTGTGCCTTCTTGCCTTTGCCAGAGAAGTGTATCATATCAGCATTCCCAAATTGCCTGAAGTATTCCAGGGCAAATAGTCTCATGGGCACATACTTGGGCAGTCTGTATGGGGGTAACTAACAACCATATATTCTGATAACGGTGTAGTTTTGGTAAAAATACCAATCCCCAATGCTGTACACTTTTGACAATTGAAGGATTCTCTGCATCTCATCTGTCAGTCTTGGAGGAGGCGAGCTCAGGAACAGAGACATGGTTGGGTGGATGAAAAGGTCTATAAACTCATAGTAAGTGTATGGAGAATAGGCTTTGCAGTGAAACACTTAGCTCCAGTACACTACAGACCTTGGATTACCTTGTGCATCCACTCTTTTGACAATGAAGGAGAATTTCTCATGCTGACAGTATAAGATTAAGTGGTAGATGTAGGAGGTGTATCTGAACACCTTTTCTCTTGATAGGTTCAACAACTGCTCATGTATTTTGTCTGATATGTAAGTGGCATAGTCATAGCATATTGGAGTTTTGCCAGGGGAAAACATGAGCATCATTACCAATACAGTTTCATCAATTTACTCAACTGATTTGTAACCCAAGATGGAACTGATCATATCCGCAAGGTCTATGCCCAATTGGTTGAGGTAGCCAACAAAGATAGGAGGGTGATGCACAGTATCAAATTTGATAAACAGTTGGTTCAGCTTTGTGATCTGAGCATCTGTCATCATTCTAGCTCCTTGGTTTATGAGGTCCAACAAAGACAGGGGGACCAGTTTCTTCTCAGTCTTGAACTGCATCATCTCTTTGATGGCCTCAGGGGTGATGTAGAACACAAATGAGCCTGAAGGGTCAAGCACAGCTCTCTGAGTGGGATCATAGCATACAGCACATAGGTGAATCAGGTCAGGGAATTGGTTGACCTGAGGAAGCCTGAAGATTGGGAGGAAGGAATCCCAAATGCCCAATATATCTGTCATTTCTTCATGTTTGGCCTTTAGTTCGTTTAGCAGGTGAAGGTGGAACTTGTTGCGTGTTAAGGAGTCCTCTGAGATTTGGTAATCCAAGTCTGCTAAATCCTGCCACTCCAGTTCTCTCTGAGGGGCATTCAAAGGGGCAACATTGAGGACCACAGGTGCAAATGGAGTCTCCATGGTTACTTAAACTCTGTTTTGTATGTAGACTGATGTTACTAGACTGGGCAACAGAAAAAGAGTATTGCTTGGATGAAGAGGTGAATTGAGAAACAGAGGACGATAGGGTGAACTTGCAGCAATTGAAATACTGCCCACAGTCACTTGAGAAGGAAAATACTTGTCTTTAACAGACCTTTCTCAATAATTAGGTGAAGGTTCCGGGTTTCCTGTTCACGACTGCGCGAACAGAATGCAGGTTTTCAATGAAAGTTTTGTTTAAACAGGCTCAGCTAATGAATTTCAACCATTCAATTTCCAAATGGGACCTGGGTGCAGGGAATTCGCTGGTGAATTATGCATTTTTTAGTGTCTTAAGTGAATTTTCATCTATTGTAGACAAAACCAGGCGCAGAGAAGATTTGCAGGGATAAGTACCTGGTAGATTTGATGGTCCGGGTCACGAATGCAGTTGGGTAGGTGCGCCGAAGGTCTCCAGGTCGATTTGAGCAGGTTGGTGCAATTTTGGACGTCAAATGCATGCAGAAGGCGCAACAACAGTTTTTTGCAAAAAGTGCAAAAAACGCGAAAAATTGGCAAAAATATGGATTTTTGGGACATTCGCGCCTTTTTCGGATGACGTCAGCATGACATCATCGGGTGGGTCAGGGTCGGATGACATCAGCATGACGTCATTAGGCTACGTGGCAGCTTATGAGTGGTCCACGGGGGCTGTGAGGTGGCAGATAGGTGGAGCAATGGCAGATGGGGGTTGCGGACGCGGCGATGATGCAGGCAGTGACGCGGCGATGATGCTGGCAGGCTGATTGGCGGAAAACCAGAAACCACGGCAGTATCATATCGCACCGCTTATGATATGGAAAGGAATCTGTCAGAGGGGGCTCCGATACGATTTTGGGGCGACGCGTGGCCGAGGCCTGACGTCAACCTCTGACAGATATCGGACGATATCTTTCGGACGTCGGGGCCGGTCCGATATCCATGTCAACCATCGGATGAAAAGCGCCCGATCGGACGGTCGACGGGCCGATGAACTGTGCGGATGATAGGGCGTCGGGCGGGCATTAAAATATTATTTTCCATGGGAATCGTGCCCGGCAGGACCCTTCGAATTATTGGCGAATTGCAAGGTTTTGTAATGTATTTTTATAAAGGCGCGCTAATCACAAAAACTTAGGAAAAATGGGTTTTTTCATGAACTTTCTTTGCAAAATCGCGCGCACCTCAAAACTTTGGGTAAATGCAAAAACCATGGTTTTTTAATGTATTTTTGTATCAAACGCGCATAAATCCCGAACTTAGGATAAAGGGGAAAAATGGGTTTTCAAGATATTATTGCCTTTTGAGTGGGTTAAAAGGTGCAAAAGGGTTTTCCAAGGTTTTTTAGGCAAAATGAAGGGTTGACTAGGTAGATGAATTCTGAAGGAGGAAAAGAGGTTAGGCTTGGGTTCTCAAATTGACCAGATGTCAATTTGATTTCCTAGTAGAGAACATATGGCTATAATGCCAAGGGGGAGATATTTATAGAATGTTTAGGGTTTATACACCATGGTGTTATAATAGTAGGGAAAGGGTGATATAGGGAGTTAGATAATAGAAGTTAAGGGTTAATATGGAGGGAGAGGGTGAATGAGGAGTGATATCACTAAGTTTATTTGAAAAAAACTTAGCTTAGGGAGTAGATCAAAATGAAAAGAATTTTGCACAAGAAATGTGCCTCTTAAAGGAAACAAGAACCAACATAAAACCTTGAATTCTTTCATAAACACAACTGGTGAAGAGATGTTAGTAATGAGTGTGAAACAAGGAACAAAGGGAAGTTAGGCATGCTCCATTGTGTTGCTTTCTTTGTGTTGACCAACATGATTCAGTTTGAAAGGAACACCACTTCTGCAACCCCATCTACCTACCCATCTACTTGCCTAGCATTTTTTGTTTCTTTTTGGAGGGTGCACTTAGACTTGCAGACCCTTTATGTGCCTTTTCTTTTCCACTGTCTTTTTCTTTTGATTGCCTATCTAATACTACCCTTATTACTTCCAAGGCCCCAGATTAAGCAGTTGGGAACCTTAGCTTCCCTGCCTAACTATTGGTGTGCCAAGATTAAACAATTTGGACAGACTTCTTTCTCTATTCTACAACAGAAAATTTAAACATGGCATGATCCAGATTAGACTGTTGGACCATCCATCAAAATTTAGTAAACATGAAGGCATGTAGACACCTTGCCTTGTCTTGGAAATATGGGATCTTTGTATCAGCAAAGCAGAGCATATTTGGCATTTGAATTTGCCAATCATGAAATATGAAACCTATTGGTATAGGTATCCAACAGTGGCTCCATATGGGGATGGTTTTTCTTCTTGAAAGACCAAGAACAGCAGGTCAGCATGCCTTGGCCCCTTGGCTATTGCTTCAAAACTTGGAGTTTTTCATCCTTGAAACCTCAAAATTGTAGACTGTCATATTTATAAAACTTGCTGAAGTACAGTCTTTTCCTGCTTCTGCAAGGTCCTTGAAACTAAGTTATTCACATGTTTAAAGAAAACACTATACACAGTAAATTATGTACAAGGGCAGACATACTGCATTCATGGAAGGTAGTCAAAATAGTGCTTCAACATCCTGCCATTGACAGGACCTTCATCCAAATCAGTTTCATCAAGATTCTTAAGAAAGTAGGTGTTATTTCCTTGTACTGCTTGGATGATAAATGGTCCTCTCCAAAGGGAATCAAACTTTCCATGTTTTCCTTTATTTTCTCTTCTTGAATCCCACTTGAGTACTTTGTCACCCATGTTGAAATCCTCAGCCTTGGTCCTTCTGTCAAAAGCTTTTTTGAGCTTCTCTTGTAAGATTTGAACTCTGTTACAAACTTGGTCTCTGGTTTGCTGCAAACATATAATTTGATTCACCCTCCTTTGCATATCATTGGGCTCAGCTTGACTTTCTTGAAGTAGTTTCATAACAGGGATCCCTAGTGAGGAAGGAAATTTGGCTTCTAACCCATAGACTAACTCATATGGGCTGACCCCAATTGATCTCTTGGTTGTTAATCTATCTGCCCATAAAGCATTGACAAGCTTCTTATGCCAATTCTTTTTGTTCTCTTTGATCCAGGTGGATATTGGTGGCCACCTGCCAAGTCCACCTGGACCCCCACCATTGTCTTTCTCAGCATTTTCAGTTTCCTTAATTGTAGCACAACTTACTATTTTTAGCAGTTTTTCGGGTCCTGAACTTCCGGAGCCGTTTTGAGGCCCTAAACGACGTTTTTTGGGATCCCAGGGGCAACACGGGTCCATGGACCAGTGTTGTCGTTCCAACAATGATAGTGCTCGAATAGATCTTTCTAATGAGCTATTGTACGCGTCAAACGGAGATCATATGCTAAAGTTACGACCCCGGGAAGTTGATGTACCAACTTACCCCAAACGGGGCCCACAGTTTGGCGTTTCATCTCCTAGGGTTAGGTTTTGGAATGTTAAGGGTTTTTCATTGTTCTCAACAATAAATAGGCCTTCGAGCCTCATTGTAACACAGTTCAGAGGCATGTGGCATGTAGCCACACATCTCTTCTCAGAGATAAGCTACCATCGCCCTAGCTGGTTTATTTCTATTTCCAGTTGTAAGCATATTTCAGTATTTTCCATTAATGAATGAAGTATTATTTCCGCTGCATCTTTGTGTATATGGTTATCTCTGTATTTTACTGCGTTCCTGTTTAAATCTGGATCAGTGGTAATAGAGTAGTCTGCTTTTTCTCTGTTTTTCTTTGCATGTCCCCAACGAGGTCAGGATATAGGGAGTTAGGGCTTGAACTGGTCGAACCTTTGCAAGACCAGCCTCGCAAATCTCGACGAGCTCCCATGGCGGATGAGAAGAAAGACGAGGGGGCAGGAGATCCCATCAAAATCTTGCTCGAAGAAGCTCTCGAGCGACAACGGAACGCGATGATGGACAGCGTTGCGCAGATCCTTCAGCGGCTACCCAGAAGCGGCACATCAGCTTCCAGCAGCTTCTCTGGAAACGCCACACCCTTTAAGGTACAAGTTAATTTTGAAATCCCCATATTCAAGGGTCAAATAGACGCCGATGCGGTAGATAAATGGTTAAATCTGCTAGAGGGTTATTTTTCTGTTCATGAATTTTCGAGTCGGGAAAAGATTGTTTTTGCTCTCCTCAAAGCAGCCCCCCACGTCAAGGATTGGTGGAAAACCTACTGCGCGCAGAAAGATGAAAGTACTGGCTCACTATTTTTAGCCGCACCCACCTGGGATTCGTTCCGGGATGCCATCAAGGAGCAGTACTACCCTGTCGGGAGCTATGAGGATGAATACATAAAGTGGACCACGCTGCGGCAGGGAAGGGACCAAGACGTGCCGGAGTTCACCAATCTTTTCCATACCCTTCGCACAAAGTTGGGTATCAAGGATTCGGAGCAACATTTGATACTCAAATACCGGGGCTGCCTGCACAAGTACATCCAGGAAGAGATACAATTCCTAAACATCCCCTCGCTCAGCGCGGCATACCGGTATGCCGTCAAGGTCGAACAGAAGTTGAAACAAAAGAAGCGAGATTTTGGATCTGCGAATCCAAAGCAGGGAAAAGGTGCCCCTAAACCACAAAACAAAGGACAAAGCCAAGGCGGGACAGCCCAAGACAACCAGCCGAAGCTGCAAGCAAAGAACAGCGCCGCGAAGCCGAGAAAGGACACTGGAAAATGGTGCGAGTTTCATAAGAGCTCCACTCACAACACAAGTGAGTGTCGGGCCAAGCAGTCACTGGTGGCTGAGCTAAATAAAGGTTTCAGAATCAGAGGCAGGTTCTGACTCTGAGTCAGAACCCGACAAGGGGAATGACAAAGGGAAGCAGATCATTGATGCGGATCCCAACGCCACTGTTGCTACTGCTAAGATCCAGAAAAATGAACCTGAAGATCCCGAGGAGGAGGAGCGTCTCTTCCACTCCCAGATGTGGGTAAGGGGCTCCCCGCTACAGTTCATTGTCGATAGCGGCAGCCAAAAGAACCTCATTTCTGCAGAGGTCGTGAAGCGGTTGGGCTTACCGACCACGGCACATCCACAACCGTACACCATCGGGTGGCTGCACCAAGGACAGGATCTTCGCGTGAGCCAACAGTGTCGCCTTCCATACAACATCAAGATCTTCACAGATGAGGTATTGTGTGACATTGCTCCCCTTGAAGTCTGTGATGTATTATTAGGACAACCATACTTGTGGAAGCGACATGCTGTGTATGAATCA
>APFE030450417.1:82810-100469 GCA_000404065.3 Pinus taeda | reverse complement strand
GGTGTACATTCATAGTGTTGGGTGATCTAAGCTTTGCTTGAGGTGAAGAAGGGCTTCCTAGCTGGAGGATGATGCTGGCTCAGAACATATGGTTGTAATCCTCTTGCTACTTTTCATCTTAATAAAGCTATTCTTGTTCTTTTCCATATTCTTGTGTAATTGTTTATATATGAATTTATATGGTTAACACACATCTAGTCCTATGTTATTTATGAATATAGATCTTTGTTTCTTCGATAGTAGTATGTTGCTGTGATTCCATAGGTTCTTTTGAAGCTGGGAAGACAAAGAAGAAGCGACGAAGGTCTATCAAGAAGGAGAGGAAATCGAGCGCAAGACCAAGGTTGGACTTCTTGGTTCTCCTCTTGTCTATTTTCATAAAAGAAAAAGATAATAGACTTTACTTTTTTTTTTCTAAGATAGCCACCCATCTTAGTGGGAATAGCAGCATCCGAGTAGACACTATTCCTGGTAACACTACCCAATGTGATTACTAGTATGTAGGCATCGACCTACAGAAGGCTACAACCTTCTCTCTTCCTTCAGGGACCACGTTTCATAACTTTTTAGACTGGACACTCCTGGTACACAATAATACACATGAAGGCCTTGTTTCATCAAATTTTCATACTGGACCCATCATACTTTTGTTAGAAAATTATATATTACGGAGTAATGGAACACATAAAATATTGTAGAAATATAAACACAGAAAATGCATAAAACAAGAGAGACACATATATATGTGGTTCACCTAGTTTGGGCTACGTCCATGAAGAAATAACCAGTCCTTCCTTTTATATTATCCAACAAACTGAAGAGATACAACCTACAGTAGATCCATTGTAACTCCCTCTTCGCTCTCAATCTCCTCTCTCTTCTTCACTTAGAATACAGATCTCCATAGACGCAATACAATTCCCTCATATATAGTGAGGGGTTGCCTTCTAGGGAAAAAAACCCTAAATTAAACATAACTTCTACCGTCAGATCATCCGCCTAATGAATGGCCCAGATTGACTAGAAATTCTAGACTTTTACAAGGCAATTTTACATCTGTTTTTAGCTTTAGGGGTGTTGCCCCAAAACCCCCACTAGGGGACTGCTGGCCCTCGAACCCCCACGGGGGGGACAAGTCCCCCCCGCGTGGAGGGGTGTACAATCTTCCTGGGGTATACATCCAACTGAAACCTTTGAATACATAAGATAATCAAGCTCCACACCCAACAATCTCCCATTTGGAGCTAATTATAGAAACTCCATCGTTGCTTCATTTGCTAGACAATGACTCCTCTTTGGACCTGGTTGTTTCTCATCTTCTTCATCATACTTGAAGACCAATTGAAACTTATCAGATTCTTATTTTCTCCCTGGTTACGACTTTTGTTAACATATTTGCAGGATTATGGCTAGTTTGTATCTTTCCCAGCTTCAATTGTCCATATTCCAATGCTGACCGTATGAAATGGTACTTGAGCTGTATATGATTAGTCTTGGAATGAAATTCAAAGTTATTTGCAAGATGTATGGTACTCTAGATATCACTATATAACCTGCCCAACTCCTGCTTCTTACCCAATTCATTCAGAAACCTTTGTAACCAAATCATTTCTTTACTAGCCTCTGTAGTAGCAACATACTCTACTTTTTTTATTGAAAGTGCAACAACACTTTGGATTTTTAAAACCATTTGATAGTTGTTCCACCTACAGTAAACACATACCCTATTGTGCTCCTCTTGTTATCTCTATCACCCACCATATTTGCATCAACATATCCCTGTAGAGAAATGTTTGAACCACCAAAGCATAATTCTTGATTTGTGGTACCTCTCAAATACCTGAGAATCCACTTCACGGCCATCCAATTTTCTTTTCCTGGATTGTTCATGTACTTGCTTACAACTCCCACTACATGTGCAATATCAGGCCTTGTGCAGACCATTGCATACATTAAGCTTCCAACTGCTGATGAATATGGAACTTTAGACATTGAGCCATTTCTTCCTGAGCCTTGGGACATGCCTCCTTGCTTAATTTGAAATGGCTAGCCAAAGGTATACTAACTGGTTTTTCAATCTACATATTAAACCTTTTCAACACCTTTTCTATGTACTCACTTTGAGACAATGTTAATTTGCAATTCTTTCTATCTCTAGTTATTCTCATGCCAAGGATTTGTTTTGCAGCACCCAAATCCTTCACTGCAAATGAGTTTGCCAATTTCCTTTTGAGCACATTTATTTCCGACATGTTAGAACCTGCAACAAGCATGTCATCTACATACAATAACAATATAATATAGCTGTCATCATTTTGCCTTTTGAGATAAACACAATGATTAGAGTGACACCTAGTATAACCTTGTTCAGGCATGAACCTGTCAAATTTTAGATACCACTACCTTGGAGGCTATTTTAAGCCATACAAGCTCTACTTCAACCTGCACACTAGTTTCTCCTTCCTTTTACCTCATATCCTTGTGGCTGCTACATATATATCTCTTGCTCAAAATCTGCATGGAGATAATGGCAAAAGTGTCCTCAGACACATAATTTTACTAATCAGAAAAAACAATTACATATTTGATTTTGCAAGAGTTTACACCCGAACAACCAAACACTCTTGCAATGAGCTATTTATAACCTCAATTTCATAACTACCTCTAATTATGGATCACTTATTAAATAACAAGTGTCCATTTACAATAAATGTTATTCAAAAAAACTAGCTAACAAATCTCCTAAAATAGAGCCTACGATACGACACAATTGGAGAGTCATATCTTGTTACAACAATATACTAATTCTAAATGTCTCCATTAAGTAATTAAATATTCTAGAATAATAATTATTAATTTAATATCTTATATTAATAATTATTTTATTCCAACTTTATAAGCTATGATAATATTTTATTTTTGGATCATCTAACATTCACCCCCTATGATCTAAAGATACATTACAACAAATACCAAGTTCATACCTAAACTTAGTAAATTTTATTCTGCCAAGTGGTTTCATGAAAATGTCAGAGATCTGATCTTCAGAGGGACAATAAATGGCTTGAGGACATCTTTGGCAATGAGAGATTTAATATGATGATACTTGGTGTCCACATGCTTTGTCTTTGAATGAAAAACTGGCTTCTTGGAAAGTTTGATGGCTGACTGGCTGCCAATGAATAATGATGTAGCTTCTGCCTAAGAAATGCCCAAATCCTGCAAAATTCTACACAACCAAACAATTTCACATGCTGCTTCCCATGCTGAAATGTACTCTACTTTTGCTGAAGAAGTGACCACTGTAGCTTGTTTCTTACAACTCCAAGATACTGCAGCTGACCCCATGTTCATTATATAACCTAATGTTGATTCTCGATCATCGATAATTCCAGCAAAGTCAGCATCAGAATATCCACCAAGTACAAAGTTTTTAGTCTTTGTGTAAAGAAGACCAAAATCTTTTATTCCTTGGATATATCGAAGAACTCTTTTGGTTGCATTCTAGTGGCTGTCTCCTGGTTCTTACATAAAATGTGAAAGAATAATAACTACATAAGATAGATCAGGGTGAGTATTTGTCAAATAAATCAAGCTGCCAATCAACTATTAGTAAGTTGTACTGTCCACATTTCCCCCCCTTCAAATTTTGAAAGTTTCAAGTTTTGCTCCATGGGGGTGAGAATGGGCTTGCAATCCTGCATGCCAAATCATTGAAGAACCTCTGCTACATACTTACTCTGAGAAATGAAAATATGATGTGGATGTTGGAAGACTTCAACTCCAAGATAGTAGTGAAGTAATCCCAAATCTGTCATCTTAAAACCTGCATGTAACTCCTTTTTCACCTATGCAATATGATCATCATGGTTGCTAGTAATGATCAAATCATCTACATACATAACAAGAATTACTAGATTATTTCCCTATCGTCACACATACAAAGTATCATCATATTCACTTCAATGAAAACCAACTTTCTTAAGGTATTCATCCATCTTTACATACCAAGGTCGGGGAGCTTGTTTTAGTCCATATAAAGCCTTGATCAATTTTGCAGACTTTATGTTCTTGCCCTTCAATTTCAAAACCTGGTGGTTGTGTCATATACACTTCTTCCTATAAATCCTCATTGAGAAAAGAACTTTTCACATCCATTTGATGAACTTTCCATCCTTTCTGAGCAGCTAATGCAAGTGTTAATCGGATGGTGTTCCATTTAGGTGTAGGAGCAAAAGTTTCCTCCTAATCAATGCCTTCTTGCTACGCAAATCCTTTTGCGACAAGTCGTGCTTTATACTTTTCAAGTTCTCCCTTTTGATTATACTTAATTATGTAAACCCATTTGCATCCTGTGGGTTTAAAATTTTTTGGACAATCAGAAAGTTTCCAAGTGTTGTTATCAGTTACTGCTTGATATTCCTCAACCATAGCTTGTTGCCATTCTTTATGTTTCACTGCTTCTTTGTATGTGGAAGGTTCAGTAAAATCATTTTCTATCAAGGCAAAATTTCCTTCACTTCTATGAGACCTTCTGGTGCCTGTTTTATTCTTCTCATCAAGCTTTACATCTTTCAAAAGCTGAACTGCCCATTTTAGTAATTGATGCTCAATTGTTTGAGATTCTGAAAAGTCTCCATCATTGTAAATTGGATAATATAAACTGATGTTCGTTCTGGTGGTGGAGAATCACTGTCAGAATAATTCTTGCTACTTGGAGATGTGGATGAACTGCTAGAAGATCTAGATGGTGTTGTTGACGTAGATGGACTTGATGAATCATCTTCAGATGAAGGAAAATCAAGTTCATACCAATTTGGTGAATTTGGTTGACTTTGTGTATTTCCTTTTCTTCAACTACCTTTAGTTCCTAACTTTTGAAGAAGTGTTTCGATTTCTTTAGCACTCTTACTCTATGTTTCATAAAAAATAACATCCCTGCTCACAATGAATTTTCCATTGGTCAAAAGACAATACCCTTTCTTCTCATCAGAGTAGCCAATCATTGTGCATTTCAAACTTCTTGAGTTAAGCTTAGTTCATTTTACTTTTGGAACTAAGGCATAACATACTAATCCAAAAACTCGAAGATGTTTAACTCAAGGTTTGAAACCAAACCAAACTTCATAAGGTGTGATTCCATCTAAAGAAGCAGTTGGAGACCTGTTTCTTAAGTGGACCGCTGTATGTATTGCTTCTGCCCAATATGTTCGACTTAACCTCTTGAAAGTTAACATGGATCGCGCCATTCCTAACAAAGTGCGATTCATTCTTTCGACTACTCCATTTTGCTGTGGAGTGTAAACATTTGTAAGATGTCATATTATGCCATTTTCACTGCAATAAGTTTTGAATTCATTTGAAGTGAATTCTCCCCCATTATCTGTCCCTGAGAGTACCTATCTTTTCTTTGACTTCATTTTCAACAAGTTGGCGAAAAATTTTAAACTTCTCAAATGCTTCTGACTTGTTCTTCAAGAAGTAAACCCAAGTCATTCTACTGAAATCATCAATGAATAGTAAGAAATGTTTGCAACCACCAAATGAAGCTTGTAGTGGTCCACAAACATCACTGTGAACTAGTTGTAGCCACCTGTTTGCACACCATGAACTTGTTGGAAAACATTCTTGACTTTGTTTGCCATAAATGCAAGCTTCACATTTTGCATTTTCCTTTTTGAAAGTGGGAAGTCATTTAACCATTCCTTATTTCTGCAGTTGAGAAATACTATCAAAATTTAAATGTCCATATCTTACATGCCATAATCTGATAGGTGAAATTCATGTAGCGACTGCCCCTGCAAAATCAGAATTCTTGGAATAATTGTCCCTTTCATCTGTAACAATTTTCCATCTTCATAACCTGTCATCACTGTTTTCAAGCTTCGTTTGCTTGGATTAATATTAACTAAGCCATCTTCCATAATGACCTGATTTCCTTCTTATCTAATCGTGACTAAAGAAAGCAATTTTTTCTTAAAGGTTGATACATACCATACATTTGAAATCATTTTTTCTCCAATGCCAAGGAGAAAAACTTACTGCTCCTTTTCCATAAGGAGTATGTTTTGTATCATCTGCAAGAAAAATGGAATTAAGTTGGAAATATTGAAAAATCCAAAAAAAATCACGTCAACAAGTCATGTGCTGAGTTGACCCTAAATCCAAGATCCACGCATCTTCATAGTCACTTCTACAACGGCATGAAAGTTGTAATGCCGACGAGGAAGTAAAAACATATTCTGAGTTATCCTCATCTTGATCATTTGCAAATTGTGTTGAGCGCTCATGAAACTTGGGAATTTTATTAAGATAAGTTCGATAATCTTCAGCATAATGTCCAACTTTGTTACGTCTTCGACACACAAATTGACTTAAGTATCTTCCTCTTCCTGAAGATTGTCCTCTGCCTCTGCTTTGAATTTTATTTTGAGGTTGTCTTCTACCTAGTTTTCCTCTACCTTGATTATTATTTCCTTGTCCTTGAAAACAACCTCTTCCTTGGTTGTTTCCACTACCTTGAAAACTATTCCTTCTTGAACTATTACCTCTATTAAAGTTTTTTCCTCTACTTTGGCTTCGACCTCGACTTTGTACATTATGTGCTGCTTGATTATGATTGAAATTCCCTATGCCTCTGCCTTGAGACCTGTCAGTCGATGATTTACTAGTGCTGGCCTCTATGAAAAAAACATCTTCACCAACTTTCTTCTTCTTCCCAAAGGTTTTATCATGTTGGGTCAACATTTCGCAGAGTTCATAAAACTTTAGTTTCTCTAAGACCCGAGTTAATTGTAGAGCCTCCAAAAAATGCATGTAGGAAGAAGGAACTCCAGAAATTACAATTGTGACCATAAAACTATCATCTATATTGGAAAACCAACATTAATGATTTCCTACCTAATATTCTTAAGTCTTGAGATATATTCAATAACATCACCACCTTCAGTCAATTTTTGTTGCAATAATTTTAATTGTAGATCAACTTTCTTTTATTCAGGCTGAGTATCAAAGAGGTCTTTAAAAATTTTCAAAGCAAACCATGCATCTGTAGCATTTTCTATATGGACATACATTTCATCATTGGAAGAAGATTTAATGAGAGCTAATGCTTTGGCATTCTTAACATCCCATTCTGCTAGTGCAGCTGCATCTGTGGGTTTATTTGGCTTAATATCACCATCACATATACCCTACCATAATTCATTATAAATGAGAGTGATTTCAATGAGGCGTTGCCATGTTTTATAGGATTTTATACCTTCAAGTTTTTCAGAATCAGAAAACAAATTAATCAACTTTGACATTCTAGCGTGGAAGCTTCGCACCAAAAGTCAGACTCAGAAGAAAAAAATATCAAGATGGGAAACACAACATGCAACACACAATGCAATAAAAAATGATCTATCAGGGCTTGGACTTGACCCTCGTATAGTCATTGAATCAAGAGAAGAATGACTGAGCTTTGCACTTGGCTCTAGTCAATTTCTCAAAAAAATTACAAGGTAACTTTCAAAATTTGATTTTTACAACGATGCTCTTGCAAAACTTGGTAAAAAAAAGTTACTTCCACTCAAAGTAAAATTACTTTGACTTGCACTTATCCCTCCAAAAATTACAATTAAAATCCCCTTATTACTCCAAAAATTTACAAATGACCTTATTACTCCACAAACAATAAATTCCCAAAATTAAAAAAAATCACCATATCTCTCCAAAATACAATATTCCTTATTTCTCCACAAAATTTACAAATTTCATTACACCAGAAAGCAAGATAGAGACATTTTCGAGGAGTCATTACTTTGGAGGAGCGATCAAATTTTTCTTTACACTTGTTGACGCTGTCTGCTGGCTAGAGTAGACGGTGGTTTGTCTGAGCTTTGAGGAGGCTTTAGTGCACAATTCTGAAATCATTATCTTCTTCTTCGATGATTTATCAGGGAATACCCATCAGCTATCCACTCTCATTTATTACCCAAATTTGTTATCATCAATGTCCACATTCGACTTCCATACGTTTAGCCATGCACTTTCTTGATGGACTGACCCTCTTGGTTTGAATGACACATGTGCGTGCATATGCATTACATCGCCATCGTTGTCTTTTCTTTACTTCTACTTGTCTCTCTCGGTACCCACCTTCTGATGGCAGTCTTCTCTAATATTTTTGCCTCTGTTCTTTTCTATTTTCCGCGGTTTATGCTGAGTTATGAGATGATTCACGCTTCTCTACGAATTGTATTTCTATTTTCTGTGGTTTATGCCGAGTTATGAGACAATTCACGCTTTTTTTCTATTTATGTAGTTTTGTATTTCTCTGCGAATTGAACCAGAAATAATGTCTGAGGTTGATGGAGAAATTAAAGACTTTTACTCAGTAATGGGGGTTAAATCCAACTGTACTTCTTCAGAACTTAGTGCTGCTTACAAGAAGCTCGCAATGAGATGGCACCCGGATAGGTGGTCTGCCTCAAGGAACGGAAAGGTAGTAGAGGAGTCTAAGAAGTAGTTTCAAGCAATCCAGGAGGCTTGTTCAGTTTTGTCGGATGAGAACAAGAGATTCCTATACGATGCAGGAGTTTATGAAGACGATGATGATGAAATGGGAGACATTTTGGATGAAATGGCGGTAATGATGAATGAGAATATGGGACAGGTGAGGAATACGATGGCTTTGCTATCTAGAATAGCCAGGCGCTGCCATGGCCCCTCAAATATTAAATATTGTGCTAGCTCCACAATAATAGCAGAATTTTGGCAGAAATTGAAGCGGAGAAAATAATACAAATTCAAGACACAACAATTTTGATAATAATGCAAAAAATTGATTTTCAAATTTAAAAATCTAAAATCAATAAAATAATAAAATTTCTTTTCTTTTGAACAAAACTTGACAATTTTCATACCAATCATTCACTCATCAATTCAATGGAGTTTACCAAAAACTTGTAGAGCTGGAATCTCCTCCTCACATCCATTACAGCATTACTAGATCTTTGATACCACAATAATGGCAAAAGTTTCCTCAGACACATCATTTTATTAATCAGAAAAAACAATTACATATTTGATTTTGCAAGAGTTTACACCTGAACAACCAAACACTCTTGCAATGAGCTATTTATAAGCTCAATGTCCTAACTACCTCTAATTATGCATTACTTATTAAATAACAAGTGCCCATTTACAATAAATGTTATTCAAAACAACTAGCTAACAAATCTCCTAAAATAGAGCCTAAGATACAACACATTTAGAGAGTCATATCTTGTTACAACAATATACTAATTCTAAATGTCTCAATTAAATAATTAAATGTTCTAGAATAATAATTATTAATTTAATATCTTAAATTAATAATTATTTTATTCCAACTTTATGACCTATGATAATATTTTATTTTTGGATCATCTAACATTTCCCCCTGTGATCCAAAGATACATTACAACAAGAGAAAGGTTGTCTTTACATCTAACTGCTCAAGATGCAAATCTTCAACTGCTACTAGACTTAGAATAGCTCCGATTGAAGTCATTTTCACAACAGGAGAAAATATCTCATCAAAGTATATACTCTTTTTTGTGCAAACCCTTTCACCACAAGTCTAGCTTTATACCTTTTTCTACCTCCATCTTCTTCCTTCAACTTGTAAACCCATTTATTATGTAATGTTGTTTTACCTGTAGGCAACCTGACTAAGTCCAAAGTTTGGTTATGTGCTAAGAAGTCCATATCTTCTTTCATGGATTGCTCCCACTTCTTCCTGGTTTCTACCTGCACTGTTTCTTCATAACATTCTAGTTCACTAGAATCAGTCAACAATACATAATATAATGAAGGAGAGTATCGTTTAGGGGGTCTACTCATCCTGACAGATCTTCTAACACCACTTTCAGGTGTTTGAAGTGCTTGTTTCTGTTGTGGTTATTGTTCTGGCTGTTGATCATTATGATTTTCAGGCACCATTACTTTTTCTGTGATCTCACCAAGCACTAAGTATTCTCTGTTTTCTTTTTCCTGTTTCTTTTCCTGCAATTGATTCTTATACAAGACCTTTTCATTGAATATGACATCTCTGCTCCTAATGATTTTTTGTTTTTCATAATCATAAAGGCGATAACCAAAATCATTAACACCATATCCAATAAAGGTACATTTCTTTGATTTTACCTCAAGTTTTGTTATATTTTCTTTATTAATGTGGACAAAGGCTTCACAACCAAAAGTATTTAAAAAAGAGTGGTTTACCTTTTTACCTGTCCATGCCTCCTTTGGAATACCAGAATCCAAGGAACTTGAAGGCCCTCTGTTTATTAGATAACCAACAGTATCTACAGCATCTACTCAAATTTGTAAAGGAAATCCTACATGCAATCTCATGCACCTTGCACGCTCCATGATTGTCATGTTCATCCTTTCTGACACGCCATTTTCTTGTGGTGTTCCTGGAACTGTCTTCTCTCTACGAATTCCATTCTCTGAACAGTACCTATCAAACTCTTTGCTACAATATTCACCTCCATTATCTGATCTGAGACACTTCAACCTTTTTCCTATCTTATTTTCAACCAAAGCTTTCCATTTCTTGAAAGTATCAAATACATCAGATTTATTTTGAATACAATAAACCCAGGTTTTTCTGGTTGCATCATCAATAAAAGTAACATAATAACGAGATCCACCAAGAGATGATACCTGAGCAGGTCCCCATACATCTGTATGCACAAGCTCTAATTTTTCGCTCTTCTTTTCTTTCCCAACTCTAAGGAATCTAACTCTTATGTTTTCCATAAACACAATTCTCACAGAATTTTAAATCAACATGCCTCAAACTTGACAACACATTTATTGAGTGAATAATCTACATCCCCTTCTCACTCATGTGCCCGAGCCTATGATGCCACAATGTCATATCTTCTTGCGTAGAGGTTAAAGCTTTAACAGAATTAGAAATACTATTGCATAAATACAATGTACCAACCTTTCCTCCTTTCGCTATTACCTGGGATCCTTTAGTGACCTTCCAGGTTTTATCTATGAAAGTAGTTACGCAACCTTCACCTCCCAACTTCCCTCTTGAAATCAGATTTTTATTTAGATCTGGAACATGCCTTACCTCCTTCAATAGCCATTGATTTCCATTCTGCTATTTTATGAAAACTGTACCCATTCCAATAATTTTACAGGGTTTATCATCACCTAATCTAGCCTATCCGAAATCTCTTTGAACATAATCATGAAAATGTTTCTTATTAGGTGTGGCATGGAATGAGGCCCCTGAATCTACCACCCAGGCATCAATAATATTTTCTAGTGAAAGAATCAAAGAATCTTGCAACACATCACTTTTTACATTCGCTTCATGATTAGTTTCTTGTTGCGCGTCTCCTTCTTTTCCCTTCCGAGACTTGCAATCTTTCTTCAGGTGTCCTTTCTTCCAACATTTCCAGCACACTATCCTTGATCTAGACTTGGATCTACCTTTTCGTGACTTACTGCGATATCCTGGGCTCTTTCCTCTTTCCATTTTTCTTCCCCTAGTCTCTGCAGTCAAAGCATTACTTGACGTCTCACCGGAGCTTTTCCATCACATTTCCTTGCTAAGGATTGCACCGAAAATATCATCAAACCTTAAAGTACTAGTTCCAGAGACAGAGTTACTAATGGCCATAACTAAGCCATTCCAACTTTCCGGCAATGAGCACAGAAATAACAGAGCCCTAACTTCGTCATCAAAAGTTACCCCTACGAAACTTAACTGACTTGTAACTATATTAAAATCATTTAAATGGTCTGCAACAGATCCACCTTCTGATATCTTCATATGAAATAAACACTTCATAACAATTACCTTATTTGAGGCCGAGGGCCTTTCATATACTTTGGCCAATGTCGACATTAAACCCTCTATCGTCATTTCCTTTGAAATAGTAAATGCTACTGACACCGCTAGGCACAACCGTATTGTTCCAAGTGTCTTTCTGTCGAGGATATTCCATTTTGTGTCTGTCATACTCATCGGCTTCTTTGTCTTTCCACTCAATGGTAGGTACAGATCTCTCTGATACAGATATTCTTCCATCTGCATCTTCCACAGATCGTATTTTTGCCCGTTGAATTTTTCAACCCTAAACCTACCATCTTTTTCCATTGCTCCCACTTGAACCAGGAACCCTTCTCTCCTGCGAGTTTATCAGCCAAATAGACCTTCGGCTCTGATACCAATTGCTAGAAAATTATATATTACGGAGCAATTGAACACATAAAATATTGCAGAAATATAAACACAGAAAACACATAAAACATGAGAGACACAGATATACGTGGTTAATCCAGTTTGGGCTACGTCCACAGAGAAACAACCAATCCTTCCTTTTATATTATCCAGCAAACTGAAGAGATACAACATATAGAAGATTCGTTGTAACTCCCTCTTCGCTCTCAATCTACTCTCTCTTCCTCACTTAGAATACAGATCTCCATATACGCAATACAATTCCCTCATATATAGTGAGGGGTTTCCTTCTAGGGAAAAAAACCCTAAATTAAACATAGCTTCTACCATCAGATCATCCTCCTAATGAACGGCCCAGATTGACTAGAAATTACTAGACTTTTACAAGGCAATTTTACATCTGTTTTTAGCTTCGAGGGCGCTGCCCCCGAACCCTCGCCGGGGGACCGCTGGCCCCCAAACCCCCTAGCCGGGGAGGATAGACCCCCTTGAACCCCCACGGAGGGGACAAGTCCCCCCCCCCGTGTGGAGGGGTGTACAATCTTCCTGGGGTATACATTCAGCTGAAACCTTTGAATACAAAAGATAATCAAGCTCCACACCCAACAACTTTGAAACTTAATCTGCATCAACCAACATTCAGTTAATCTTAACAATCATATCATTGTCACCAGAACAAGATGTTGAACCCAGAAACATGCATCATCAGTCAGAACCAGTTATAATCTCAAAAATCATGCATCAAAATGTACATGCTACTTTATTGAACCCAACCTACGTGTATATGCTACTTCTGGTAATCAAACATGCGTATACCTTCAAAAATACTGAAACATAAAACTTATGAATCAAGTCTGTACCAACCAGCAATATACTGACCATCTACTATCTATTTACAGAGCTTTACACATGTAGCAGCAGAGATCACCCTTCTCACTTATACAATCAATCAATCAACTACCAAACTCCTTATGCATTAAGTTTTACATTCAAATCTAAGAAGACTTCATTGACAAACAACAGTAAAACAACATATTTGATCAGATAGATTAGTCAGATCTGAAGAAAAAGTATTTTCTTTTCTATACGCTACTTGGAAGAGTAGAACCAACGTGTACATGCAATTTTACCAAGACGAACCAATGTACAGATCTACAAATATTGGCTCATAACTTTGTTGCAATTCTGGACTTCCGACAAACCCAGATCATGACATTTAAAGAATAAAACAAGTGTACATAATCAAATCTAGCCCAATTGATATCAAATCATTCAATGATAAGTCATTTAAGGTCTCATGATCTTGATTCCGGCACATCTCTCTGTGTAATACAAGTTATAAGCTGGTTACCAAAATAATAGCCAGTCGTCTTAAGAAAATTTTGTCGGTCATCATCCCTGAAAACCAAGGAGGATTCATCAAAGGGAGAAAGATTCTTGACAATATTGTGCTGGTGCAATTAGCAATTCACTCAAGCTGTCATTGAAAAGAGAAAGGTATGGTGATTCTGCTAGATTTGGCAAATTCCTTTGATAGGGTGAGACATGAATTCTTGTTTTCTATGATGGAGAAATTTGGCTTCTCAAAAGCTCTCATAAATTGGGTGAAAACCTGCATAGCCTCCCCTTGGATAGCGCCATTGGTTAATGGTCAATCAACGGAATTCTTCCAAGCCTCGAGGGGGCTAAGACAAGGTTTCCCACCGTCCCCGCTTCTTTACACCATTCAAGCTTCAGTTCTCAGCTTCCAACTAGACTACTGTCAACAAATCGAAACACTGTCAAGCCTTAGGATGGCTCACAATGTTAACGACATAAATCATGCCCAGTTTGCTGATGATACATTATTACTTAGAGGAGCTAGCATAAATTCTGCTAGGTCCTTCAAGAAGGAGCAAGACATTTATAGGGAGGTTTCAAGCAGCAAGATCAACTATCTAAAAAACATGATCTATGGCTAGAATTTCTCGATCAAGGAATTGACATACATAACAAGGCTGTTAGAAATGGAAGGAATCCTGACCTGGGAGTCATTTAAGTATCTTGGGATCCCAATATTCAAATCAAATCCTAAAGTAGCTCACTGGATGCCCCTGTTAGACGAGCTAAAACTCAGAATACAAGCTTGGGGAGCCTCATGGTTGAATAATGCTGAGAAGATAATCCTAATGAAATCTGTTCTCATAAGTCTACCTTAATATCAGAATTCCATTCTACTTGCCCCTAAAACCTTTATTAGTAAAGTGGATGGTCTTTTGAGAAGATTTCTACAGGAGGGGTCGAGGGGGGGGGAATAATGAAAGAAGACTCCATTTAGTAAACTGGGTCACTCTTAAGAGGCCATTCTTGGAAGGAGGTCTCCAAATGCATGATCTGGTAGCCAAAATCTTTCCCTGCGCTCCAAGCTCCTTTGGAACATTGTTTATGGGAATCCTAGTTAAAGCAAGAGAGTTCTGTGGAAAAAATATTTTCATGGGCAACGCTTGAGGTGTTTGGACCAACCTCCAAGAATAACCAAAGGATCATAGGTGTTCAAACTCTGTCTCAGAGCTATGGATCATTTTAGTCACAAGCTATACTAGATCCCAGGTAATGGGAAAAAAGTAAGAATTTGGGAAGATTCGATCCTCCGAGATCAACCCTTGAATCAGATGGAAGAACTTGTAAATATCAGAGTTTGGCTTCAAGCTAACGATCTGAAAACCCTTTGGACATCTCCAATTGGACTGATGATGCAGGAAGTCTTTGGGATGGTTGGAATCTGGGGGAGGTCCCTCAATGGTTGGATGTTGAAGCCACTTTATTGTTGGATTTTCTCCAAGGAAAATCTCCTTTAAAGGCCTCTTCTAAGGACAAAAGAGGGTGGGGCTCATTTTTAGGCTCATATTCAGCATCAAAAGGTTACAAAAGTATGATGGTTGTCCCAAACGTTCCCCCGGAGCCAACTCAATGGAAATTTATTTGGTATTTTCCTTCTCTTCCCAAAATTGACTTCTTTTGCTCGACATTGGCGCATAAAGGTATCCTCACTAGAGATAACCTGAGAAGGCGTGGAATGGAAGGACCCTCCAAGTGCCCTCTCGGTGTTTTGGATGAAGAAATGGCTAATCATCTATTGTTAATGGGCCCCTTTGCTCAAGAAGTTTGGAGGGGTGTCCTGATGTTAGGACCTGACAAAATAGAGCTTTCCGAAAATATTCCAGACCTGCTAAGAAACTGGGCCAAGTTATCCCCATTCTATCTCTCCAAAAAAATCCTTCTCAAGACTAGCTGGATGTGGATTTCCAAATTCACATGCTAGAAATTGTAGCTGGAGAGGAACAACAGAATTTTCAGGGAGGAGAGTTGTAACCTGTCAAAATTATCACTAAAATCAAAGCTCTATTGGGTGAGGCCTTAGAAGCCAAACCCGCCATAAGAAATGGTATGATTCTGGACAACGAGGAAGATCAATGGCTAAAAGATCTAGTTCCCAACCATCAGGATAGACCCATTCCTCCTGAAAAAGCCTTTTCTCGTTGGGAAATTCGTCTGGAAGAACATGAATTCATTAAATGGAGATCAGCTCTAGATGATCACTACCTTTTCTTTGATGGGGCCTCTAAAGGTAACCCAAGAGTGGCGGGTGGCGGTGGAGTTATCTTGAGTCTTGGAGGCTCAACTAAGCTGCATTTTGCATGGGGTCTGGGCCATGAAACAAACAACAGAGCGGAGGCTCTTGCTCTATGGCAGGGTCTAAATCTAGCTATCAAGAGGAATTTCCTATCCATCTTAGTCTTTGGAGACTCTAGACTAATTATCCATGCTATGAACTCTCAAAAGAACTCTTCTTAGGTACAATTAGCCCCCACACTCAAAAAAATTAGGCTAGTTTTGCCCAAGTTTCACAAAATCTCTTTCTTTCATATTATGAGGAAGTTAAACTCATAGACGGACTTGGAAGCCAATCTAGGCTCTCTCCGCAGCATGAGATCACTATTAGTAAATGATATTGAATTGAACTACAACATTCCATAATTCTGGAGAAGACTGGGCCTCTATTCCTTTGAGGAATCCTCTGTTTCAGATTACTCTCCAATACCCAAAGCTTCGAGACCAGACCAAAATGAGCTAGCAGCTGTTAGGAGACTCGGACTCATCTACAAGGAAAAAATTAGAACGCAACCCCGTCATTTTCACTCTCTGCTCTTTGTTGGAATTCATTGCTGTGTCATTCTGCAATCAGTTGGGTACATGCTAAGGGATACATCAAGGCTAGTTTAGATAACAGAAAGGCCTTTGTTGCAATTTATGATGAAACGACAAGCAATGCCGGCAATGTTGACACCTCACTTGGCAAACTTGAGCACAAAGTAAGAATCCACCAGACAAACCAAAAGAAAACAAGCAATGAGCTATTGGAAGACTCGGCAATGAAAGTCCGGTGTGATGGGTCTCCTCTCTGCAAGCTAGGAAGCAGAGCTAAGACGCGGCAAGCAAATGCAACAGAAAATCAAGATGCCACTCTGAAACTAGATCAAGCACATATTCAAGCCATTATATGCAAACACAGTGTAATCCCATCAATGTACTTATACAAGCTAAATGTACTCTCCTTGCCTCCTATCAAAACGAAAGCAAAATATGGAAAAGGGAAACATAGAGTAGCCCTGTTAAAGCCCTCGGCATCTGTTTTGCCGACTCTTAAATAAAATCTAGCTGTCATTGTCAAAAAAAAAAACATTATAATTAACATTTATTTTTGTAATCTTGGTAGGAGTACATCTTCATCATTGCCAGATTTTGATGAATTCAGGTGAAAGGGCTATTTTGCCTATAATTTAGACTATGCCCATTTCTAAACAACAATAATTAACAAATAAAAATTAATTCCACATATTTTAAAAATATTTTTAAAAACTTTTTCCGTGAACAAATTGCCTTTTCTCCCATTTTATAAAGAAGTGGTGTGGATCAAAACCTTCCCCTTAAGAGTGTTTTTTTTATTACAAATGATAATTATGTTGAAGATACAATAAATACAAATATTTATTCATATAAGTAAAATTATATAATTATTTTATTCATATAAAATTATGAAAATATGAATTTACTTATAATCACATTATAATTAACATTTTTTTTTGTAAGCTTGGCAGGACTACATCTTCATCATTGTCGGATTTTGAAGAATTCACGTGAAAGGGTTATTTTGTCTATAAGTTAGACTACACCCATTACTAAACAACAATAATTAACAATTAAAAATTAATTCCACACCTTTTAAGAATATTTTTAAAAACTTTTTCTGTGAACAAATTGCCTTTGTCTCCCATTTTATAAAGAAGTGGTGTGGAACAAAACCTTCCCCTTAAGAGTGTTTTTTAATTACAAATGATAATTATGTTAAAGATACACTAAATACAAATATTTATTCATATA
>APFE030450417.1:70558-82313 GCA_000404065.3 Pinus taeda | reverse complement strand
TTAAGAAAAGAGGAAGGTGAATTAAAATAAGAAAAATAAATTAAATTAGAGAAATGGAGAGAAGCTCCATGTGGCATCAACCAGCATAAGAATATCCCTCTTAGAGATAACCTGAGTTAATGTAAGAAGTAGATTGGGGATAAAATCTTGACTCATTAATTGACTCCAAGTAATAAACTCAATTTAAAGATTAAAAGGGGGGAATAAAGAGACAACTAGGAGAAGAAATAGGAATCTTGTGAGGTGAGGAAAATATTAGTTGTAAATAAAAAGTTAAGTAAATAATTTTTGGGTGACCCTTGCTGAGAGAATGACACATGGGTAGGTGAATAATCAAGTATTAAATTAAAAGAAAAATATTATAAATATGCATGACATGCCAAGTGTCATCTATGAGGACTCTTATAAAAGAAGGGGCAAGCCATGGGAGAGGGGACTTTTTGAGAACCCTATGGTTGGATGGATGATATGATGTTAGAGCAGTGATTACGAAACTATAGTGAGTTTGGTGAGGTATAGGATTTCTAGAGAGGGGACTCTTGAGCCAAGGCGTGTTCTCCTCTGCCAGCTAGAGTCTTCCTCCATTGTACAACCCCATTACAGCTTGGGGGTCCGCGGGGAAGAAGAGTACCAAAGGAGTAGCCTGGGAGGTTAACCGGTGGGTCTTCGTATTCAAATCAAGTGCATCATCATTTCACTCGCAGAAGCGACTAGCAATAAGGGAGTACCAGTAACAACAGAGCAAGCGGAGGCGCGCCTTCTGGTGAACGGTACACATGTATTTCATTACTAATTGAGCTTAGCTTAAACTATGTAAATGTTATGTTATGTTCCAAAAAAAAAAATTTGAGTGTCAGCAATGTATGTATGAATAAATTGAAATCTTAATGCGGTTCTTTCTGGTCGTATTTGCTGTTTAAAAAAAAGATGTATATAGCATAATCGGGTCCTTACAGGGTCTCCCAATATATACACAATGTTACAGGGAGCACAAGTCTGTGTTAGCACTGTCTAATGCATAATCGTTTGATGAGAGCGTTCCCATATACTTTCCATACGTGGAGCGCCTCTGATATACCCAAGAGTACTAGAGAATGATCCTGTATACTTCCATACCTGGAACAAGGTTTCACCCCCGGGATACAATGTTGGCAGATAATGACAACTGCTAGGTTTATAGTTTCTAGAACACGTCTCTAGCCTAGGCCTCCAAATGTTTGCATTAAGTTCCAAATTCTCCTTAGGTTAATTCAATAAATTTTAATGTTGTTCTTGAATTATGTTTCAATTTTTGGTCTTAAACGATGTCACATGAATCCTAAAATGCAACTATATGAGAAAAGGAAACTTTTCACTTTAATGAAAGTTAAACTAACAAGGGAAGATAATTCAATCAATTAATGCATCAAACAAGAGAATACATCAAAGAACATGCCTCCACTAACTTTCCTTTCCAAATGCAATATGCAAAAGAAAAAACAATATTCTCTATCTTATATGCAATCTATTGAAAGCAAAATGATGTTTACTTCACTAAGATGAATTTTATATAAATGATGTTCTCTTTGATTTTCGGATGCTCTAATCAATCAAAGATTCAATTAAAGCAAAAATGAGATTTTGATTCACATGCTCCTAATGCAAATGATGCACCAATCAAAGAAACACCAACTTTAATCCTAAAACACTTAAATGAAAATCTCTTCCACTTTTTCTCTTTTGAATGAATAAACAACACACCCTTTTTAGCTTGTAAACCAAACAACATAATCTATGATTGATCAATAACAAAGAATATTTTTCAAGTGCAATATGACCTAATGCAATCGAAAAGAAACTTTGCAAAAGAGAAGCCAAAACTAATGCAAATTGATCTTTTGAATGATTTTAACATATGATCAGATCTAATCAATCAACGAAATACAAACTCAGTGACACTTACAAGTGGCAAGTGACAACCAAATGACCTAAGAACCCTAAAATCAATCCAATTTCACTCCAAACAGTTGAAATGTCAAAAGACAAGAATTTGCTAATCAAACAAGATAATTAGGCAAAACATCAAGAAATCCAATCACAATGGACAAGAAAAAGGACTTGAGGGGCCGAGACACACTGGATTTTGGTAGAGAAACCCTAATTCTCACTAATCTCTGAGATCAACATGGTTGTAATGGCCAAAATAACGCTGAACAGGGGATCAACGCAGCTATAATGGCCAAACTGGCATTGAACAGGGGATCAACACAACTATTAAAGAAAATCACGTTGGCAGCGCGATTGTCCAAGTAGAAAATGCACTGGGTGAGGAATAAGGAAAAAAACAAAAAAGATTTCAACAAACACTCTAGAATCAACATTATAAGGTAGTAATCAGTGATGTGCAAACCTATACATGCTCAAACTAACTAGGAACTCAATGGTTGGTCAAATTGGTAAAGAGATCAGATCAAAAAAGAGATTGAAGAGGCTATAGATTCCCTAGTGGAATCACCATTTTGTTGTAGAGTAAAATCCCCTTTGCAGACAAAGGCAGTCTCTCTAGGCCAATGAGTGGGTCTAACAACAAAATAAACAAACTAACATACATTTTCCTAGCTTATGTTCAACAAATGCAGAGAGAGAATGACCTACCTCACTCTAATGCTAATCGCTCAATCCTTTGGAGATGACTTTAGTTCCTTTACTTACAAGCTTGCTTCTTACTTGTTCATGTTCGAATACCTGTAAGAAAGAAAAAAAAAATACAAGGTACAAGAGCATATATGACATACATCAAACATAAACTACTTAATAGATCAAGGAGTATTAAGCTAAAAGCATAAACATAAACATTTACACAATTATGGAAAGTGAACACAAGATTGTATATATTGATAAGAAAAAAAGGGAAGCATACAACCTATGCCTTGATGTTGGAAACCTCCTTTTGGTAGATGTCCAAGTCCAAGCAAAGACTCTTCTAGCACTCCTTCTCCAAGTTAGAATGGGCAGCATTTGGGCATAACCTCAGTATAGGAATGCAGGTAATCAATGACAAACCATTTGGGGATGGAAGGGAGTTAATTTATAGGAAGGGAAAGGGAGTTAGGGATCCACAAAAGAGGGGGGAATGTCCACCTATCAAGGGGAAGGCCCATGATGATAATATAAAGAGCTCCAAATGGTAGAGTTTGACCATATCTACAACAACCAATATCCATCTTGTTGTTCTCGAAGTTTCTAGCACACGAAGCTTCTCTCCCATTTTGGGAAAACCTACTAGAAGAGGTTCAACGTGGTTTTAATATCAAAACCCACACTAGCAACGCTAGGGTAAAACAATGCAACCTACCATCAACATGGGCAGGTAGTGGAGCAAAGCGCACGAGCCCTAAAAATTAGGGTTTTAGCTAACCTTCTTCAGAATTGACTCAGGACAATTTTCCTTTGGTTTTTTGGGGATGCTTTTGTCTATGTATCATGATGGATATTCTTCACAGTTTTCCACATTTTGGAACTTTGGGATATGTAACAGAAAGTAAACAGGAGGTGTAACAAAATACTGTGTAACAGGTGTAGGTGGGGAGATCCAGAGGCATCCATGCTTGTTGGGCCTAGTGATCTTGTGGGTATTGCGGTAAAGCCCGGGGAAACCTGGAATGGTTTTGTTGTGAATCCCACATTGATGCTTGGAATATGGAATGAGGGTTATTGGCTAAAAGAAATATTTGGTTCAACCAATCTATGGTCAGGTGGTACGTGGAAGTCCCAAACCTGGTTGGCTTATGCATTCATTAATAAGAGTTCCTTCTCCTTGGTATTTCATATGTAAATGTACTGGCTCATATGTGATTTTCATGGTTTTTATATCCTTGTTATTTTTGTTGGTTATATGCTGGTTATGAGTATATTTTATGACATTCTTGATGTATGGCTCGCATCATGTTTTGATTTGCAAATGAATGAACAATGAATATATGACCTAATAGATGATAATGTAGTTATTGTGATTAGGCATTAATGCTTCTTTACGAATATCAAAAAAGTATGAGACCCCTGTCAAGTCATTGGTCAAATGTTTGCATTAGTAACCTTGTTTCAATGTTATTTATCATTTCTGAAGGTTTCATGAAGTTTTGGTAGTGGCCTAAGACCTAGCCCTGAAAAAGTGGCTCAGAATCTGAGGTTGTTGGCTTAGAACTAGATGAAAAAGTCCCCAGTCGTTGGCATGCCTTGTTGTGGGAGCAAGTGGAAGGCCTCAGTTGCATGCATGGCTTATCATGGAAGCGACTGAAGATCCAAATCAGTAAAATGCCAAGTTGCCTCAAGGGTTGGTGTCTCCTAAAGGTTCTGTAGCATGTGTGGAAGGTCAGTTTGGTTTAGTTTTGTCAGTTCCACTTCCTTAACTGTACATGGGGAGTTAAATCAAATCATAGTAGCCTCTCATCACATGTTTACCCCAATGGATCGGTTAGCTTGGGTAAACATGGGAGGAGGGTGTTACAAAAGGTTCTATCCCACATAAGAATATAACAATAGAAATATAATAACTCAATATCTAGGGCTTAATAAGGGGTTTTAGAGTTAACATGGGCTTGTTTAAGGCTTATATAAACACACACTAAGGAGGCCTAACCTTAGGATAATCATATCTTGTCTTGTATTGTATTTACTGTAAATGGAGGTTCCACCCTCGAAGTGGATTGTATTCATTGACGTCTTATCATTTTTAAGATGTAAGGTTCATAACTTGTCTCCCATATGGATATTCCCATAGTGCATCAACAAACGAACCACCACTACTATGGATTATTCAATTATTCATGGTTAAGTCAAAATAAACATTTAAATTCAATTATAGGTTTCACATTTCGTTTGTGAGTTCAAATATTTTTAACAAACAATTAATGTGTGAACTTGCATTATTTCTAGACCACAAGATGGAAAGATGTCAATCATTTATCTTCAGATTTGAAAAAGAAAGAGATATAGGATTTTGCCAAACACAACACCTTCTCATAGCCTATGCCAACATCCATTCAAGGCGTCACAACTTGTCTTCAAACTAGGCTTCCATAGGTTTTATAGCATGCTTCCATCGCTTCCATGGAAAGCCTCCATGGTCTTACTTGTTCAATGGAAAAAAGATCTTTCAATCAAGCTTTTGAAAATACACAAGCATGAAAAATCTCTTGAATAATGGCTTAAGAAATTGATACTCATTTTCTTTCTAGTGAAATTAATTATTGAGCATAGAGAATTGAAGAGGCCAAATGCAAGTTTGAGCTTATTCTTTACCTCTGGGAGAGGATTCAATCCATACCTTTTATTTTGGTTATCACCATCTTTGAGCATATAAGGGATGTGTGCATTACAATTTTTTTTTTTTTAAACACTCAAGACCATCACTCATGTAAAGTAGATTTTGAAAATATCATTAAATGGTGAACAAATGTTATAGAATCTCTCATACTTTTAAAATATGAACATAGTTTTATGAGATAAACTCCTTGCCATTTTTTCACACTATCAATCTCAAAAGTCAATATACATGGATCAAATTAGCATAATGAAAGATATTATTTCATATTTTAAAGAAAAGAAAAAAACATGGTTATAAATTACCTTGTACAAACATGTAAAACGATAGTTGGAAATCACATTTGTTTAAATTTAGGAATATTCTTCTCCAAAACAAAAATAAAACAATCAATTTCTCTTGGCATGCATGTTTTGGGGCCAACATAAAATTAGTTGGAAATTAATTCTACAAGTATAAAAGACTATATTTTCACTTGGGAAACTCACTAATTTACTTAATTAAACTCTCCATCCCATTGCTCTCCAGTGAAACTTATTAGAGCTTATGTTTTGGAGCACATAAATCTTGGTTTCTTGGTTTTCATGATTTAACAAAAAAGAAAAAGAAAAATTCCAACAAGAAATAAAGTAAAAGGCATGAAGACTTTCAATTACAAGCTAGTCTTGATGGCCAATCTACAAGAATAAATTGGCATGTATAAAATTGAATAGTAAGCTTGTAGGAAACAATCTTTAGCACTCTAATGGTGAAATATCAACAAAATTCAAAAGTTTAATTAATAAGCAAAATGAAGAGTTTATCTATATTAAAGATTGAATTCTAGGCAACTAATTGAGGAAGAATGTTTTTCCACCCATTAGACTCTATTGGGCTTATTATTTCCACAATAGACCACCCCCTAACCAAGATATAATACCACTAGGGAGAAGAAGAAATATAGAATATTTAGGCTAGTCTCCCAGTCTCAGAATAAGGGGGTTGCTAACTAATTACCTCATTGTTGAGTTCTTTTTTTTTCATGATAGATCAACTCTAGCACCCATGATACCTGCCCCACACAATGCAAAGAGGTCTTCCTTTTTCGCTCAACAATCCCTTAAAATAATCCTCCCTCTAGTGTTATTCAATGTGTGCATAGAAAATTCTAGGAAGGTACCCATTAAACTCTTGCATGTTTCTCTTGGTTTTTGATTATTTTCGAAGCTCCAATGGATTCCTTTTATGGTTGTTCCATCACATACTATGGTAGGATTTTTTTTTTAATTAACAAGAAATTTCATTTTCCCACTTATTCATTATCCTAAAAATTAATTTCCCCTCCCCATTCAATTTTTCCTTATTTTTAGGAGAGATAGATCCTAAAAAACTAATCCCAACTTATTTATAGTTCCAAGAATGCCGGGGATACAAACTCCAAGAATATAGGAAATGTTAACATAAATTTGGGGAAGGTTACATTTTCCTGCTTATATTTTTTTTAAACCATAGGCTAGGCTCAAAAATCACCATAAATGAGTAAATATGAAATGAATGGCAAGGTGGGTGGAAGAATTAGGTAACTAGGCATATGCAGTCCCACAATCCCCCTTACCTTTCCCCATTGGTGATATCATAGCCCTTGTAGTTGTTATTTCTTTAGGCATTCCCGTCATTTTATTAAGTATGCCAAATAAATTTATTTACAAGTGTTCAAAATGTTCAATCCAACATGGCGTATCTACCTCATGCTGCTAAATAAAACATAGTAATGAAATATCCATGCAGGAAAATATTTCAACATACTTAAATACAAAGTATTAAAGAGGGTCAAATTGGTATATTAAATCCCATGCCCCTTGAAACAACATTGTTCTCAATGTTATGTTGTTATAGCAATGTGTATGTCTTCATTCTTTAGTTGTACCCCCAATGTCATCCTCTCCATTGTATAAGTACACAACATTCTAGTATTTTCCTACAACAATAATCAAAATAAATGTGCATATCATAGCCACTTCTATGTATAAAATATTTAATCAATATGAATTCAAATTTATAAATGTTGAGTTATGAGTTGAAACACATATATCCACAACACAAGACAAAGTATGTAATTCAATATAATACATATCCGTGTATCTACTCCATTTGGTTGCCATGGATAACATTCAACTCGTTATTTTCTCATAAGTAGCCACGCATGATCCCAACTTACATGTAACATGAATCTCCTACAACATATTCATTCAGGTCTCCTATTGCTTGCAACTACTCACTCTCTAGGATTAGGCATCCCCTTCTCTATTATACAATGCTTAAGGATATTCATCATTTTCTAAGGCTTCCTCGTATAGGAAGGTTATAGAGACTTATGTTGAGGTTGATAGCTTGGGAGGCACTTTAAGCCCTAGGGTTCAAGGTTTTGGAGGAATGTGCTCCACAAAAGTGGTTTTTGGGCTTAGAACCCAAGGTGTGGGCTTTGCACCCAAGCTTGTGGGTGTGAAACCACTAGTATTTTGAACATGTATCCCTTGGAGATTGTAGAAGACCCTAAAATGAGCTAAGGGGAATAAAGAAAACCAAGAGAGGATCTCTACAAAGTGATATAATAATTCTTATTTGTTTTTCAAGTGGGATTGTGGCACAAGGACATATCAGTTGGCTTAGAATAGTGCCCTCAAGAAATTCATTGAGGCCCAAGGAGAAACATATAAATAGAAGTGACATTGGAATTCATTTGACCACATCCGAGTGCAACAAAACATAAGACAAACACGTATAAAATTGGTCGTAGATCAGGAGGAATTCAACGAAGGGAAGAAGGAGATCATTCGTGATCACTTCTTGAGACTGTTTGAAGGCTAAGAGGATCAACAATGCAGGTCGATTAGGTGGAGGAATTTTTTGGGTTGTTGAGTGCATGTTTTGGTGGCATCTTTCTCTATTTTAGAGGCTGAGCTCTGTGGGATTGTTTGGAGAAGGGTCAAGCCTTGTACCTTAGATTGGAAGGGGGTCATAAGGCCTAAATAAGGGTTGGTATCACTTCTAGAAGGCAGTGAGTAGGACAATAATCAAGTTTGAATAAGGTCACAACTTATGGAGGACTATTGCAATAAAAAGGAGGGGTCAAACAAGTTTGATTTGATGCCCTAACCAGACTGTGAAGCTATAACAATATGCACCTATGTGCCAAGGTATGCGTTCATGTGTTTGAGTTGTTGTTGTTTCTATTAGATAGTTGTCCGTGTTGGACATATTTATCTTGGGCATCTTAAGGTGGTTGCAGGGAAACAATTAGGTACTCAAAGTAGCCTTAGATTAGTTTCCAAGAAGGAAATTGATAGTTGTAAGGAGGGTGAAACTTGGAGGCTCTACTATTGACACCTTGAAAGAAAAAGGACAACTAAGAGAGTCAACCCAAGTTCATTATTGGAAAAGGACATATTTTAGTGATAGGTGGTATCCATCTAGCCCAAAGTTTGTATTCAATGGAGCAACACAGGAAGGAATTAGAGGGGAGAGGTCCCAAAGGAGCCAAGGAGCAGCAATGGGCAGTTGAGAGTTGTTCACAAATGAAGTTGTGAACAACTCAAAAAGAGTACTTATGTGTTGAAGGACTAAAAATCAGCTAGAGAATAGTTAGAGAAGCCAAGTTAATTTACCTAAAGGAGAAGGACCATTGATAGAGTTAGGTGCTACAAATTGGGAGTAGAAGGACCAGCAATTGTGTCTAGGGTACGATCAAGGAAGTTGTGAAGTCAACTACATCAACTCAACGATAAGTGTATCTTGTTCATGGAAGTTTGGTTTCACAGTTGTTGACAACAACTCCTAGTTTGTATTCTTGTATTAGTGGATGTATGAGGGCCATTATCCTTGGTACAGGAGCACTAGACAATTGTATTACAATTTGTTAATATAATGGATTTGGGTTGTTGAAAATTGTAAAAACTTGTATATTTTTGCACTAGTAGATTCACTGTTGTATTTTGTTCCACTATGAAAAGTAGTTCGTTGTGGTATATTGAATTGGTAATGTTAGTGATTCTAAAACCCTAACTTAGATTCTAGTACACTGGAAAAAAAAACATAGTATCAGAACTACTTTGAAGGGTCTATGAATCAGAGTGTGCACAACTAAGTACAACTTTAGAGGGAGTTGATCACTTTGTTATTGAAGGGATCACAACATTGTCAAAGTTGTCGATTGCTATATGATATGAGGACATGTTGGAAGGGTTGTCCAACTATATTCCATGGAAGGAAAGGACCAAGTTGGTTCTGATGGCGAAAAACATCTGGGACTTTGCCGAGAAAGTGATCAAGAAGCCAACTAACCCTAAGGAGCTAGAAGTGTACAAAGATTTGGATACGAAAGTGAAGTTGATCATACTAGATGGTGTTAAGGATTCCTTAATACCTCATCTATTTAGGAAGAACACTTACCATGAAATGTGGGAAGCTCTTCAGAATCTGTTCCAGAATAAGAATGAGAACTGGGTATTGGTATTACATGATAAGTTAAAGGCCACCAAAATGATACAGGGTGAAGGGGTGACTTCGTATTTGACAAGGTTGTCTTAGGTTTGATATGAAATTACCACCATCAATGAGACTATTTCAGATTCTAAGATGGTGAGGAATGCCTTGAAGGGGTTTACTCTAGATTAGAAGTCGTTCATCAAGGGGATCATTGCCAGGGACAAGCTTCCATACTGGAATAGGTTTTGGGATGACTTCATTTAGGAAGAATTATGAGATGAGGATCTTCATCCAAAAAATAAGGATTCTGATGATGACATGGCTCTTATAGAAAGTGTTATCAACTGGGCTGGAGGGGGTGGGGTTGTGTCAACCCTTCAACCTTGTAGTAACTATTTCAAACCAGCTTTTGATTGGAAGTTAGCCCTTCCAATCTAAGAGGGCTCTCTTAGTATTTTTTAGAATGCAAATGGCTAACTCTAGTTTTCTATTTTGATATTTCGAGTGAAAGAGTGTGAGAGTAGCCACCATTGGGCAGGGAATCAGTTAAAGGAAAACAACAACAAGCAACACACTGTTTATGGAAGCTAAGGAAATATTTGGTTCCCTAAGGTGGATAAAGGCATCACAGTAATGACAACAAATTGAAGGAAGTTGGAGTTGTTTAACAGAATTCCAAGTAATCAAGATACTATGCAAAACTAATAATAAGGCATTCATAGTAATCACAGAAAATTAAAGGAAGATGGAGCAATAGAACATTGAATTCCAAGTATTCAATAAGCTGTGAAAACTAATAACAAAAAAGCATGACAAGATGGGACTGAAACCAAAATAAATCTCAGGTCAAAACAAAGTTGTTGCAATTGTATTTATATTAATTGAAAACATGTACAAAGGATGGTTCTCACACCATCCATCTTCCTTTGGAGAGTCGAGAGTCTACATATTTATAGATAAGAGATCCCATTAGATAATCTGCCAGTCGGGCTACATAACTATGAGATTTGTTCTTATTTGTTTAATCAAACACCGAGCTTTATAAGGGACCTATGTTATGATAGAGTTCAAATAAAAAATGGAGGTTTGTATGAAATATTACAATAATTAAGAAAAATGTTGTAGTGTCGCACTGCATCTATGGAAACTCAAACATCTGGCCTTTGAATTTTCTATGTTGTTTATTGTTGAAAGCGCTGAGAATGCCTCATTGTCTTATGTATCTTGCTGTCTCTTCGTCTCGTTGCCGTTTTTCTTTGCATTCCATGTCTTGCTTCCTTGTGTTCTCGTGCTCTGTTTAATGGCCACTTTGCTAGTAATATGCCGAGAAACACCCTCATTGTGTCACAGAGTGGAAGAGGAATGGATTCTTATCTGGGCTATTTATCTGGGTGGTTTTAACATCGTAATCGCAAAAACATGAGGAAGAGTTTTAACACTGTTTTTATAGTGATTTTCCAATGTTCTGGATGTGATAGTTTTCAAAATTACAATAAATATCGAATCCATCACAATTGGCGAGAGGAGGGACTTGGGATGGATTGGAGATATTGCAATCAACGGGGAAAGTTGCAATATGAGATATCGACATTTAAGTAATTGGGGGATGGATCTATATCGCAATCTGGGTATTGGGGGTTTATCGCAGTCGGTGCATTAGAGTTATCGCAATCGGTGAGGGGAGAGGTTTCCGATATCACATCAACGGATGGAGGAGATGCTTGCGATATTGCATCTGTGGGCGGGTCTGCGATAATGCGATATCGACGGGAATGTGATATCGCGATCAATTGTAGAGGGATAAATGGCGGAGAGGAATGCTTATCGCAATCAACAATGGTGGAGGAAAATGCCTTAGTTATGCGATGATTATGTGGGTTGTGGTTACAATTGCGTAATCGCAACATGGACGAGAAAAGGGGGGCGATTATGGTATAGAGACTTGTGGCTGCAAGCCTGGTTTATGTAACAGAGTGACAGGTTATATAT
>APFE030450417.1:53655-70442 GCA_000404065.3 Pinus taeda | reverse complement strand
ATATATATAATGGTTTGTGGCAATGGGTTTGTATTACAATCACAATCGGGAAGGGGAATGAGCGGAGGTGTTATGTAATGGAAAATGGGAAAGGTCGATTGCAATAAATACTGTGGATCCCAACCTTTTTAAAAAAAGGTTGCGACATGCTTATATATAATGCGATATATAAAAAAGTGTTTGCGGTTAGAGTTATGCGATACAATGGGTTTTACAGCTAGAGAGTTTAAATGTAATATAAGAATGGAATGCCGCTAGAGTTTGGTTTTGTAACAAATAAAAGGAAATATGGAATATTAATAATGGAGGGAAATGTCGAGGATGACTAGAGTTATGAATGGAAATGGCTAGAGTTAGAATGGGTTAGGGGTAGAGTTTAATTATGGGTAATGAATGGAAAAGGCTAGAGTATAAAATCAAAGGATGAAATGGGATGGGTTTTAGAGAATATGGAAATTTCTCCAAAACAATAGAATAAACATGTCCTTCCTTATCTACTCTCCAAATGTGAAGCACAACAACCTCTTTCAGAAAAAAAAAGAAAAAAAAATCAATCATATAGATGAAAAGATCAATGATGGAAAACCTGAACTAATAAAATTAAAAATTTATTTTTAGTGGTTCTCATGGATAACATTGGCTCCAATGGGGATGTTGTGCCCCTGTGGTGCAACAAAGACCCAACAGACCAGTTGCCTGACCATTGGGATGATCCCATTTGAAGACTACATCCAAACCCACTTCACCAAACTAAAAAGAAAACTGCAAACCAATTGAACACTGACAACTGCAAAATATAACCTAAAGCTGAAGGAAATACTTGCCCAACAAGCTTATTTATGTACCTAATATAATATCTGAAAGCCCACTTGCTTAATTCAAGCAATATGAAACCTATAGTACAATTAGTCAAAGAGTAGATTCAACACCAGGGTTGCTTCACTGTATTCAAGTGGACCATCCATTGGCAACTTAAAAAAAAAATTGAATCCATCACTTGAGCTCATAAATGAAAGAAAATTCACCTTCACTGGTGATTGTAATAGACTTACCAAAGGATCTTGATAATCATGAAAAATAACCTTTTCTTGATGAATACTGAATCCATCCATAACTGATAGCCTCTGTTGTCCTATGTCTTCAATTTCAAGAGCATCATCAAATAAAAAGGCAAAATTGATTTTTTTCCCCTTCCATGCAATTAAAAAAAAACATCCATGCAGCCTTGAACGTCTTCAAACATGACATCCATATTGTGTGTATCAAAACTACTCTTTTTCTTAGCAAATGAATTAGATATAACCTTTTGTAGTTTTTCTTGAGGAATGTCATCTCGAGTCTGAACACTAACAACTTCTCTACAAACAAATTTATACATATCATCCATGTCATTTTTATGATACTCAAATAGAATAGGTAAAACATGTATATTCAACTCTTCATGTAACTCAGGTCTACCTAAAAGTGAATTGTCATGAACTTCAACTGAAACAACATCATTATGATCTTCAATGGAAAAAAATTCTTGTCTAGGTAGACAACTTTCTTCACATGTTACCTCACTGTTCATAATTTTCATGCATGTATTTTCAACAACTTGATCTTGAGGATTTTCTTCTTGACATAAAATCTCAGAAAAGGAATCATACCTTTGACTATATATAGGTTGCAAATCTTCATGGATTTCATGAACTATGACTAGACTATTAAATTGTTGATCCATTTCATCTTTAACTAAAGAAGAGACATCTGCTTGTTGGAAAACTTCTTGATCATCATGACAACTATCTTGAGAAGACAATTCATAAAGTGTCTATAACATCTCTTCATCATCTATACATTCTACATCCTCATCAATACTATTGAGATATTGAATGAAACCTTTCCAAACATTAGAACAGTCTTGAAACAATGATGATGAAAGATGAGACTCCCCATAATGTTCAAAAAATATTCTATGGAAATCTTTAAGAGAAAACAAACTTCCCGATGGCAACCCTTCATACCATATTCTAACTTTATCTTCAAGGGTAGCCATAAACATCTTCATGAGACAATCCTCAGGAAACTCAACGCTTAGTCTACATATATGTTTATGGAATTTAACCAAATGTAAACTAACATCATCTTCATTTTCATCTTTGAACATGGGAAGATGAGTTGACCAATCAACACAAGACATAGGATTTGGAAAACCATGGATGTGGGATATATCCATAGGAGCATACCTAACATTCCTTCTTGTAGTAGAAATCATCTTGTAATTTCTTCAAGCTACTGATTTGTAAGTAGTAGAGTCACCATGAACCTTCGATATTCAATATCCTTTAAGAGTAGAGTCTCCAGGGTAATATTACAACTTTTAGAAGCTTCTGATTTCCTGTTACCCTCAGGAATAAAAAATAATAGACTCGAAGAGAATCCAAGAAATGGAGCTTTTCGGGTCCCGACAGACACACCAAAATTTTATCAACCAGAGGGAGTTGGGCTATGTCAACCCTCCAACCTTGGAGTAACTATTTCAAACCAACTTTTGACTGGAAGTTATCCCTTCCAATCTAAGAAGGCTCTCTTAGTATTTTTTAGAATGAAAATGGCTAACTCTGGTTTTCTATTTTTATATTTCGGGTGAAAGAGTGTTAGAGTATCCACCATTGGGCAAGGAATCAGTTAAAGGAAAACAAAGACAACAAAACACATTGTTTATGGACGTTGAGGCAATCTTTGGTTCCCTAAGGTAGATAAAGGCATCACAGTCATGACAACAAATTGAAGGAAGTTGGAGTTGTTTAACATAATTCCAAGTAATCAAGATACTATGAAAAACTAATAATAAGCCATTCATAGTAATCACAGAAAATTAAAGGAAGATGGAGCAATACAACATTGAATTCCAAGTATTCAATAAGATGTGAAAACTAATAACAACAAAGCATGACAAGATGGGACTGAAACCAAAATAAATCTCAGGTCAACAAAGTTGTTGGAACTGTATTTCTATTAATTGAAAACATGTACAAAGGATGGTTCTCACATCATCCATCCTCCTTTGGAGAGTCAAGAGTCTACATATTTATAGATAAGAGATCCCATTAGATAATCTACCACTTGGGCTAGATAACTATCAGATTTGTTCTTATCTGTTTAATCAAACACTGAGCTTTCTAAGGGATCTCTGTTATGATAGAGTTCGAATAAAAAATGGAAGTTTGTATGAACTATTACAATAATTAAGAAAACTATTGTAGTGTGGCACTACGTCTGTGGAAACTCGAACATCTGGCCTTTGAATTTGCTATGTTGTTTGTTGTTGAAAGCACTGAGAATGCCTCGTTGTCTTTTGTATCTTGCTGTCTCTTCGTCTTGCTGCCATTTTTCTTTGCATTCCATGTCTTGCTTCCTTGTTTTCTCGTTCTTTGTTTAATGACCATGCTGCTAGTAATACACCGAGAAACACCCTCACTGTGTCACGGAGTGGAAGGGGAATGGATTCTTATCTGGGCGGTTTTAACATCGTAATCACAAAACATGAGGAAGAGTTTTAACACTGTTCTTTTAGTTATTTTCCAATGTTCTCGATGTGACAATTTTCAAAATTACAACAAATAACCTTATCGGATCCATCACAATCAGTGAGAGGAGGGAATTGGGATGGATTAGAGATATTTCAATCAGCGGGGAAAGTTGGTATATGAGATATGGACATTTATTGCAATTGGGGTATGGATCTATATCGCAATCTGGGTATCGGGGGTTTATCGCGATCAACACATTGAAGTTATTGCAATTGGTGAGGGGAGAAGTTTGTGATATCGGTGGGAATGCAATATCGCAATCAATGGTAGAGGGATAAATAGAGGGGAGGAATTCTTATCGCAATCAACAATGGTGGGGGAAAAGGCCTTAGTTATGTGGTGATTATGTGGGTTGTGATTACGATTGCGCAATCACAACATGGACGGAAATGGGGGGCCAATTATGGTATAAGAGACATGTGGCTGCAGGCCTGGTTTATGTAACGGAGTGACGGGTTATATTTATATATATATATATATATATATATATATATATATATAATATATATATATATTATAATATATATATATATTATAAATGGTTTGCGGCAATGGGTTTGTATTACAATCACAATCGGGAAGGGGAATGGGCGTAGGTGTTATGTAAAGGAAAATGGGAAAGGCCGATTGCAATAAATACTGTGGGTCCCAGCCTTCTTAAAAAAGGTTGCGACATGTTTATATATAATGCAATATATATAAAAAGGGTTTGCGGCTAGAGTTATGCGATACAATGGGTTTTGCGGCTAGAGAGTTTAAATGTAATATAAGAATGGAATGCCGCTAGAGTTTGGATTTATAACAAATGAAGGGAAATATGGAATATTAATAATGGAGGGAAATGTGGAGAATGACTAGAGTTATGAATGGAAATGGCTAGAGTTAGAATGGGTTAGGGTTAGAGTTCAGTTATGGGTAATGAATGGAAAAGGCTAGAGTATAAAATCAAAGGATGAAATGGGATGGGTTTTAGAGAATATGGAAATTTCTCCAAAACAATAGAATAAACATGTCCTTCCTTATTTACTCTCCAAATGTGAAGCACAATAACCTCTTTCAAAAAAAAAAAAAAAAAAAAAAAAAAAAAAAAAAAAAAAAAAAAAAAAAAAAAAAAAAAAAATTAAATAAATAAATGATCAATGATGGAAAACTTGAACTAATAAAATTAAAAATTTATCTTTAGTGGTTATCATGGATAACATTGGCTCCAATGGGGATGTTGCGCCCCTATGGTGTAGCAAAGAACCAACAGACTAGTTGCCTGATCATTGGGATGATCCCATTCTGAAGACTACATCCAAACCCACTTCACCAAATTGGAAAGAAAACTGCAAACCAACTGAAAACTGACAACTGCAAAATATAACCTAAAGCTGAAGGAAATACTTGCCCAACAAGCTTATTTATGTATCTAATCTAATATCTGAAAATCCACTTGCTTAATTCAAGCAATATGAAACCTATAGTACAACTAGTCAAAGAGTAGTTCAACACCAGGGTTCCTTCACTGTATTCAAGTGGACCATCCATTGGCAACTTAAAATAAAAATTGAATCCATCACTTGAGCTCATAAATGAAGAAAATTCACCTTCATTGATGATTGTAATAGAATTAACAAAGGATCTTGATAATCATGAAAAATAACCTTCTCTTGATGAATAATACCATGAGGATTGAATCCATCCATAACTGATAGCCTATGTTGTCCTATGTCTTCAATTTCAAGAGCATCATCAAATAAAAAGACAACAAATGATTTTTTTCCCCTTCCATGTAATTCAAAAAAAACATCCATGCATCCTTGGACATCTTCAAACATGACATACATATTGTGTGTACCAAAACTACTCTTTTGCTTAGAAAACGAATTAGATATAACCTTTTGTAGTTTTTCTTGAGGAATTTCATCTCGAGTCTGAACACTAACAACTTCTCTACAAACAAATTTATACATATCATCCATGTCATTTTTATGATCCTCAAATAGAATAGGTAAAACATGTATATTCAACTCTTCATGTAACTCAGGTCTACCTAAAAGTGAATTGTCATGAACTTCAACTGAAACAACATCATTATGATCTTCAGTGGAAAAACATTCTTGTCTAGGTAGACAACTTTCTTCACATGTTACCTCACTGTTCCTAATTTTCATTCATGTATTTTCAACAACTTGATCTTGAGGAGTTTCTTCTTGACATAAAATCTCAGAAAAGGAATCATACCTTTGACTGTATATAGGTTACAAATCTTCATGGATTTCATGAACTATGAATTGAATATTAAATTGTTGATCCATTTCATCTTTAACTAAAGAAGAGAAATCTGCTTGTTGGAAAACTTCTTGATCATCATGACAACTAGCTTGAGAAGACAATTCATAAAGTGTCTATAACATCTCTTCATCATCCATACATTCTACATCCTCATCAATACTATTGAGATATTGAATGGAACCTTTCCAAACATTACAACAGTCTTGAAACAATGATGATGAAAGATGAGACTCCCCATAATGTTCAAAAAATATTCTATGGAAATATTTAATAAAACACAAGCTTCCCGATGGTAAACCTTCATACCATATTCTAACTTTATCTTCAAGGGTAGCCATAAACATCTTCATGAGACAATCCTCAGGAAACTCAATGCTTAGTCTACATACATGTTTATGGAATTTAACCAAATGTAAACTAACATCATCTTCATTTTCATCTTTGAATATGGGAAGATGAGTTGACCGATCAACACAAGGCATAGGATTTGGAAAACCATGGATGTGGGACCGATCCATAGGAGCATACCTAACGTTCCTTCTTGTAGTAGAAATCATCTTGTAATTTCTTCAAGTTACTGATCTGCAAGTAGTAGAGTCACCATGAACCTTCGATATTCAATATCCTTTAAGAGTGGAGTCTCTAGGGCAATATTGCAACCTTTAGAAACTTTTGATTTCTTGTTACCCTCAGGAATCATAAAGAAGAGACATGAAGAGATTCCAAGAAAAGGAGCTTTTCGGGTCCCGACAGACGCACCAAAATTTTATCAACCAGAGGGAGTTGGGCTATGTCAACCCTCCAACCTTGGAGTAACTATTTCAAACCAGCTTTTGATTGGAAGTTAGCCCTTCCAATCTAAGAAGGCTCTCTCAGTATTTTTTATAATGCAGATGGCTAACTCTAGTTTTCTATTTTTATATTTCGGGTGAAAGAGTGTTATAGTATCCACCATTGGGCACGGAATCAGTTAAAGGAAAACAAAAACAACAAAACAATTTTTTTATGGAAGTTGAGGCAATATTTGGTTCCCTAAGGTGGATAAAGGCATCATAGTAATGACAACAAATTGAAGGAAGTTGGAGTTGTTTAACAAAATTCCAAGTAATCAAGATACTATGCAAAACTAATAATAAAGCATTCACAGTAATCACAACAAATTCAAGGAAGATGGAGCAATACAACATTGAATTCCAAGTATTCAGTAAGTTGTGAAAACTAATAACAACAAAGCATGACAATATGGGGTTGAAACCAAAATGAATCTGAGGTCAAAACAGAGTTGCTGCAACTGTATTTCTATTAATTGAAAACATGTACAAAGGATGGTTCTCACATCATCCATACTCTTTTGGAGAGTTGAGAGTCTACATATTTATAGAGAATTTATCCTATTACATAATCTACCACTTATGCTAGATAACTATCAGATATGTTCCTATCTGTTTAATAAAACACTGAACTTTCTAAGGGATTTCTGTTGTGATAGAGTTCGAATACAAAATGGAAGTCTGTATGAACTGTTACAATAATTAAGAAAACTATTGTAGCGTGGCACTGCATCTGTGGAAACTCGAACATATGGCCATCGAATTTGCTATGTTTTTTTGTTGTTGAAAGTGCTAAGAATGCCTCGTTGTCTTCTGTATCTTGATGTCTCTTCGTCTTGTTGACATTTTTCTTTGCAATCCGTGCCTTGCTGCCATGTGTTCTCGTGCTTTGTTTAATGGACATGCTATTGGAAATACACTGAGAAACACCCTCACCACGTCACAAATTGGAAGAGGAATGGATTCTTATATAGGCTATTGATCTGGTCGGTTTTAACATTGTAATCGCAAAACAGGAGGAAGATTATTAACATTGTTTTTAATGATTTTCCAATGTTCCAAACATGACAGTTTTCAGAATTATAACACATAACCTTATCGAATCTATCACAATCAGCAGAAGAGGGACTTGGGAGGATTGGCAATATTGTGATCAGCAGGGAAAGTTGCGATATCTGATATCGACCTTTATCGCAATTGGGGGATGGAGCTATGTCACAATTGGGGTATTAGGGGTTTATCACAATAAGGGAATCGGAGTTATCACAATCTGCGAGGGGAGAGGTTTGTGATATCACATCGACAAACAGAGAAGAGGTTTGTGATATCACATTAGTAGGCGGGTCTGTGATAATGCGATATCAACGGGAATGCGATATCGCAATCGGTGGTAGAGGCATTTTTGATGGGGAGGAATTATTATCGTAATCGGCAATGCTAGGGGGAAAGGCATTAGTTATGAATTGATTATGCGGGTTGTGATTGTGATTCTGTAATCTCAACAGGGAAGGGAACAGGGGCCGATTATGGTATAGAAACATGTGGCCGCCGGCCCGGCTTATGTAACGGAGCAACGAGTTATATACATACATACATACATACATACATACATACATACATACATACATACATACATACATACATACATATATATAATAATATAATATATATATATATATATATATATAATGGTTTGTGGCAATGGGTTTGTATTACAATCAAAATTGGGAAGGGGAATGTGTGGAGGTGTTATTTAAAGGAAAACAGGAAAGGTCGATTGTGATAAAGACTATGGGTCCTCGCTGTTATCACCTATATTGACCTCAAGCTGAAGGGAGGCAATGTTAGGGTAACCAGTACCACAAACCAAGCTTAGCCAAGTAGCTAGCCCTACTAGTTCAGGAGAGGGATCTCTCCTTATGGATCTCAGTCAAGGTGAATGGGTCAGGTAAAGTATTTTAGGCTAGGTATAGTAGCTTGAGAATTTTTGATTGGATTTTGCAGAGGTTTTGCTGGATCAGGAGGAGTTGGGCAGTTTAGGTCTGGGAAATTAGGTCAGAAATGCAGGGTGTTCTATGGGGCAAGGTAGACATAGGCTTTAGCACTTTAAGGCTTGATGAGGTGAGATGTTTAAGACTGGTGAGAAGCTAAGAAGGGCATGTGAGAATCATGGATCCTTCTTAAACAATAGAAAACATATAAATGTGAATATTTACCCAAAGAAGAGCAGTGCTATGATGGAATCTGCCTATCAACTTGAAAACATTCACTAAGAAGCAATGGAATGATTAATGAAACATACAAAAAATTATAACATATGATCACAAAATAATAAACTGTACTAAAAATCCATACCACATGGATCCCATAACAATAGCTGCAATTCTTATTAGTCTCCTGCTAAACTACTTACAAAGATGTACAATGAAGGTCTGAGCATCCAACTGAGTCCAACCCTTTATCATGAGGAAGAATAAGAAGATATAGACATTGTTTCAACCTCCTCCCATCCTCAAAGGTCGAATCCCCAGGATGAGGAGCTAATATAACCAACACTGAACAAGAAAACATGAATATAGGCATCTCAACAACTTGCCTCTAAAAGTGAAAAACTAATTCATTTGAGCTCAAACTAACTCCTAAAGCAATGAATCTACCTTCTATTACTATTTATCCATCATATTTAGAAGCCATGACATCATTTACATAGGTAAATTATCCACCATGAGAGAGAATCCATGAAAAACAGTAAAAAATTCAGAAAATGATCATCATGAGCAAAATTGCCCAACGCGCAGCGCCATTGGCCCAACACGTATTTCCACTTTTGGGTTCCTTTTAGGGACCTTCTTGGCATCCAAATTGAGCCCATGATAGCTCATTAGAAAGGTATTCAAGTCTACTTTCTCGAACACCTAGAATTGCGGAATTTGGAGCTCATTTGACCACTAAAAGTTTGATTCTCCCAAGACTGCTTCTATGTGTCCAAAAAATGGCAGAAAGGTCACTTTTAGGGTGTTTTTTGACCTTTTGGTGAACCAGTTCTGCCCCAAATACTTTGAAACTTTCTAGGGTACATGTCCTAACTACTATGAATCCAAAAATGCAAGCCATTTCCTCATTGTGTTCCCCTAGGAAAAGCGCAGTGCTGGTGCCACTGCGCTTCTAGGCAATTTTCCTGTGTGTGCAATTTTCAAAATTTGCAAATGACAAAAATTGCTCAAAAACTATCCAAAATTGGTGAGCAGCACCACCATCAAGCATATTTATGAGCCAAGGAAGCTTCAGCAAGAAACCTAAGTCTATCCTCCTCTTTCATGCCTTTCAAGGCCCGCCTTAGCCTAGTTTTCATTTTCTTGACCCTCATATTGCAAATCTTATTTCGGGTCCTGTAATGATAGGCCATGTGTCTTATCATCTGATTGTCTCTATTGGCCTTTTGTAGCAGCTTCTCAAGGTGCAAGTTGACTCTTTCAAGCCAAGTCTCCCTATCATCTTCAATCTCCTACTCAATAGGAGTCAAAGTGACTTGTGCCTCTTTGCCACTTTGTTGTTTCAACTTGAGCATTTCTAGCTCCATGAGGACTTATTTGTCACTCAATTGTTTGTTTTCTTTCTCCAAGTATGAAATGACATATTTGGCCCTCTCCAAATTGTCTGGCAAAGCTTGCAATTGGGATTCCCTTTCTTGTATGATGATGTCTTTGATGGTTTCTTTGTCCTAAGCCTCTAAGTCAATGATTTCAACCCCATGACGAGTATAACATTGCTTTGGCTCATCGTGCTCAGTCATGTCAAAATCCCTTTCCTCATCATCATCAAGACTCTAGTTTGGCATATTTTCCTTCCCTTTATGCAACTGTTGCAACTGATGTGTTAATGAAGAAGGCAAAGCCCCTTCCATATCCTGTGAAACTAGCATTTGCCTGTGAGCTGATGAAGAAGGCAGGGCCCCTTCCACATCCCATGGAGAAAATACTTGCCTATCTGCTGCAAATAATCTCCTAGTGCCTCTTTGATATGTCATGTAAACGGGCACCTCAATAGTTCTTGTCTCCTTGGCCTCCTCATCTGTTTTCATTGGGCTAGAAGGTCCTCCTGCTTCTTGAGGCACAGGTGGAGGAATTTGAGGACCGCTGAATATGTCATGAGCAATAAATGTCTCCCAAGAGATGTTGAGGAGAGTGAGATGATGAAGAACAATGATCTTGATCAGGAAATAATGATAAAGACTACTCATCTGCTGAGGGAATGACTTCTTCCGCACAAAATGAGTCATCTTCTCAATGTTCCTGAACAAGAAATAAGGAAGGTTCAACATCCTCACCTTGGTAAAATGCATGAGAAACCTGATGTGATATGTGTACAGCCTAGAGAAACTACCCTCACAAGTGATATATTTCATGATGATTTTCATCATGGGGACATACTCGTTTTCCATAAATCTGAAAGGGAATAGTCTCTTCACCTCATTTTCGTACTGGGGCTTGATATAAGGCTCATAATAGTTTTCATCTATGTCTTGGGCCTTGTACCACTTCTCATCAACATTAGGAATCCTGGTTGCATCTAAAATGATGGAAGGTGATACTGTGAATGTCACCCAAACAAGAGTGACTTTGTTGTTCTGAAGATGAGCTACAAAGAGTCTGGTAAGCTCTAGGTGGTATTGGACTCTCTCTATTTGTTCACAAAACTCAGAGCAACCAAGATATCTGAAACATGAAACAACCAATTAAGAAGCCTGCAATTCCCTAAGGTTTGATGGCTCTTCTTTGATAAGCTTGCCTCCGTTATGAGGTTTTCTTTGTTGTCTATCTCTCTCTATTGAGGTATCACTATATGTATTTTCCTCCTCATAGTCCCAGTCTTCTTTGTCCATGTTTGCAAGGTCTAAGGTTGTACACTCCTAGAAAATGGATAAGGGGAACGAATAGGAGTGTTTTAGGAGTGAAGGGATGTGTTAGGGTAGACTTAGAAAATGAAGGGTAAGATGTGAATTATGAGAGTGAGGGAGAGGGGTTTTAGGATGAGAGGATATAATGAGGGGATATGTATGGATGGGATATGTAGTGATGTAGGGAAGAAATTTAAGTTTTAATGATAGGTGATGGGGACAAACAGAGGGGTTTAGGGTTTTTAGGATAATATGGAGTGAAACTAGGGTTTGATTTCTATCATGGTCAATTAATTTAAGCCTTTCATTTGCAAATGTAATGACGAAGTAAAGGGAGTATACTTACTTGTTATAGGGATGAAAGGGTCAATTGAGAGATGAGAGGAAGTTTGCTTGAGAAATGGGAGCGTTTTTGGCCGTTCTGCTCAGCACGCAACGCCACCCCATAAACGCGCAATGCCACCCTCAATGCGCAGCACCAGTGTAAAAATACACTGGGGAAATTTTCCAAACATGCAACGCTGGCCTCTACACGTAGCGCCATGTCCTCAATACGCATCGCCGACTTGCCTTGCCCAACACGACGCCACTTTGCCAACGCACAACACCAAGCTTCCAATGCCCAAAACTCCCTCAAGCTTCCCTCTTCTTCTCAGTTTTTGATTTCTTGATTGCTAAATGAGAATAATGATCTTTGAAAATGAAATGTGAGGGCTTAAATAGGAGAAGATTTTGATTTTTCATTTGAAAAACCCACTTTTCTAATGTTTCTTGTTCTTTTTCAAAACTCTGTTCTAATGCCTTTTCTTCTTGTATCTTTGTAGGTGGATAAATGCTCAATTTGACTTGAATTTTGCAATGTTTGTATGTCTTACAGCGAGGAGAAATGCTCTAGTGCAACTCAGATCCATTATTACATATAGGAACTTAAAATTACATATGAAATACAAATAAAATTGAAATACTCTATTTTCACCTCAAAACATGTTTTTGAGGTAAAAATTGCATTAGGTTAAAACAAATAACAACTCAGTAGCTTATGAATTACAAATCATCATGCTTGTTTTATTAGTCATCCTCTGTTGGGTTGTGCTATATTCTTTCCATGACTAGCACACGTAGTTAACTGGGAGGTTAGAGGGGGGCCAGAGCGCCCCCTTTGTTGCGCCGATTGTCTAGTAGGGGGGGGGTCATAGGGGGTTTGAGGTGTATCTGTAACCCCACTTTATGGGGTCCAGGGCAGTGCCCCAGAAAATTTTGGTTTTGGAACCTATGTTAGGTTGGGCGGACCCACTTATGGTTTTGTGCATGATTTTCGCACATTTTTTTTGGACACGATAGTTTTCGGTCCATGGTTTTGGATGCGATGGTTTTCGGGCCATGGTATTGGATGCTTCGACATGTATAAATATGTATTATAACATTGAAAGGAACATAATGAAAAATCAAGCTAGTAGTCCCGATTTGGGATCTAGGGGAAAATCTCTGTGTATATGTGTTATGCTCTCGCATTGTGTATTCTCTGTGTTTTAGAATTCGTATGTAGGTAATTTCTGTACGGGGTTAAAACCTACATCCTCATGCCCTTGCTAACCTTTATTTACCTTTCAACATCAAACTTTTGACCTTGGTGAAACCCTAAGACCTAATGAAATCATGCCCTATGAACTAATGAAATGATGACTACATATTGATCATAAAACATAACTGAAGACAACCTGAAGAAGGATCAACAAGTATAATCTATGAGGGAAAAATTTAGATTTTCTGAAGAGAGGACAATCATCAGTGGATCAGTATGTCATGACTTAATGGAATGATGCAAAATTTTTAGTATGGAATCCCTAAAATGAAAATGCAAAAAGCGAATTTTGATCCCTGATGGAAGTATGTAGATACTGACACTAACCCCAACCTTCTTAAAAAGGGCTACAACATGTTTATATATAATGAAATATATATAAAAAAGGGTTTACGACTAGAGTTATGCGATACAATGGGTTTTGCGGCTAGAGTTTAAATGTATTATAAGAATGGAATGCATCTAGAGTTTGGTTTTGTAACAAATGAAGGGAAATATGGAATATTAATAATGGAGGGAAATGTGGAGAATGAGTAGGGTTATGAATGGAAATGGCTAGAGTTAGAATGGGTAAGGGTTAGAGTTGGGTTATGTGTAATGAATGGAAAAGGCTAGAGTTATAAAATCAAAGGATGAAATGAGATGGGTTTTAGAGAATATGGGAATTTATCCAAAAAAATATAATAAACACGTCCTTCCTTATTTAATCTCCAAATGCGAAGCACAACAACCTCTTTTATAAAAGCAACAGATAGATGAAAAGATCAATGATGGAAAACCTGAACTAATAAATCTAAAAAATTATTTTTAGTGGTTATCATTGATAACAACAAGAATGAAGGGCAAGAAAAAGAAGGACTTGAGCAAGATCAATTGTTTCAACTACAATGAGTTTGGGCATTATTTGATGAAGTGTTTGAGGAAGAACCAGGGAGATAATGAGAAGAAGAAGAGGACACATGTTTCATGTGTCACCACTTCTACCGAGATAGATGACCTCTGAAGGAGATTGGAGAGTGGGGATTTTGCATTGATCTCTCATTTCTATTAGGGTACCATTGACAAGGTTGCATGGTACATGGACAATGTTTTGTCAAATCACATGACAAGTTCGTAGGATGTATTTGAGACCCTAGCTAAGTGGGACTCAAAGTTGCACATGGTGTTGGGTGACATGAGTCAAAATGAGATTAGAGGATCAATTGTTGTGTCATTCAAGATGGATTCACGTTAGATGATGCGAGTTTATGATATAATATTTATACTAGATATTATATATAATTTATTTTCTATATTAGTGATCGAATAGAAGGGGTTTGAGGTGTTTTTCTAGGGTGGAAAGGCGAGACTCATGCATAGAGGCTCTAGATCTGCAGGTGTTGTGATTGGAGTTAGAGAGCATGGTTTATATAGTTTGATTGGAAAACATATAGATCATGAGAATAAGAATAAATAAAAGGTCTAGGTTCCAAAGGTTTAGAGGGAGACAAGTTATGACAAAGGTTTGCAGGTTTAGAGGGAGAATGTGTAGCCTAAGAAGAGCGCGTGGTTAGTGGGGAGTATGGGTGATTCTACAATAGGCAAGAAGGAATTGTGGAATGGACTAAAAGAATTTCAGGAGAAGAAGAAGCAAGAGGTTTCCAGTGGTAGTGCCACTTCCAAGAAGGGCGTAGTCCATGCTTCAGGTTTTGCTAGAGTTGTGGACATCAAGAGTTGGGCTAGTTTTGCTAGCATTGACAATGATGACAAGTTACTTCGTAGTCTTGGAAGTAACTCCATCGCTAAGAGGGAGTGTTGAGATTGCTAGATTTGGAGGTACTCAGAGCCCTAGGGTTCGAGGTTTTGGAGGAATGGGCTCCACAAAAGTGGTTTGTGGGATTAGAACTCAAGGTGTGGGATTTGAACCCAAGCTTGTGGATGTGAAACCACTAGGAGTTTTGAAGGTGGATCCCTTAGAGATTGTAGAGGACCCTAAAAGGAGCTAGGGGCCACAAAGAACACCAAGAGAGGATCTCTACAAAGAGAGATAATAATTTTTATGTGTTTTTCAAGTGGGCTTGTGGCACAAGGATAAGTCAGTTATCTTAGAAGAGTTCCCTTAAGAAATTCGTTGAGGCCCAAGGAGAAACATATAAATAGAAGTGATGTTGGAGCTCATTTGACCACATCCAAGTGCAACAAAACATAATACAAACACATGTGAACTTGGACGAAGATCAAGAGGAATTCAACAAAGGGAAGAAGGAACTCATTTGTGACTTCTTGAGATTGTTTGAAGGCTGGGAGGATCAATAATGCAATATGAGTATGAGGAGTACATTTCTGGTCTATTTGGTGCATGTTTTGGTGGCATCTTTCTCTATTTTAGAGGTTGATCTCTATGGGACTATAGAAAGGTGAAGCCTTGTACCTGAGCTTGGAAGGGGGCCATAAGGCCTAAACAAGGGCTGGAATCACTCCTAGAAGGAAGCGAGTAGGAGTAGACTTAAGTTTGAGGAAGGTCATAAATTTTTGAGGACTTTTGGAGTAGAAAGGAAGGGACAAACATGTTTGATTTGATGCCCTGACTAGACTATGAAGCTACAACAATATGCATAGGTGCAAAGATATGTGTTAATGTGTTTGAGTTATTGTTGTTGCAAGTGGATAGTTGTCCAGGTTGGATAGATTTGTATTGGGCATGTTAAGGTTGTTGGAGGGAAACAAGTAGGTGCTCAAAGTAGCCCTAGATCAGTTGCTAAGAAGAACATTGACAACTATAAGGAGAGTGAAGGTTGGAGGATCTACTGTTGACACCAAGAAGGACAAAGGAAAAATAAGAGAGTTAGCCCAAGTTCATTGATGGAGAAGGACATATTGCAGTGATAGGTGGCAGCCCTATGACATAAATTTTGTCTTCGTTGGAGCAACACAAGAAGGCATTACAGGAAGGAGTCCCAAAGGATCATAGGAGTAGCAGTGGGTAGATGATAGTTGTTCACAAACAGAGTTGTGAACAACTCAATAAAAGTCTCTATGTGTCAATGCGTTGAAGGACTAACGATCAACTAGAGAGAATTTGGATAAGCTGAGTTCAATGACCTACATGAGCAATACCATTGATAGAGGCATGAGCTAAGGATTGGGATCAGAAGCACCAACAACTATGTTCAGGGTATAATCAAGGAAGTTGTGAAGTCGATTATATTAGCTAAACGATCAATGTATCTTATTTAGGGAAGTTTAGCTGTCATAGTTGTTGAAAAAAGTCCTAGTTTGTATTCTTGTATTAGTGGATGTATGAGGGTGATTATCCCTGGTACGAGATCCATAGATAGTTGTATTAATGTTTATTAATATAATGAAGTTGGGTTGTTGAAAATTGTAAAAAGTTGTATATTTTGCTTTGTAGGTTTTAACCCCATACAGAAATTACCTGCATACGAATTCTAAAACACAGAAAATAAACATTGCAAGAGCATAAAACATAAAACACATATACATAGAGATTTTCCCTTGGATCCAAAAACCAGGACTACTAGATTTATTTTTCATTATATTCCTTTCAATGTTACAATACATATTTATACATGTTGAAGCATCCAATACCATGGACCGAAAACCATCACGTCCAAAACCATGTGTGA
>APFE030450417.1:29271-51882 GCA_000404065.3 Pinus taeda | reverse complement strand
TGTTTTAACCCATACAGAGACTTCTTTAACTTGCATACCAGTTCTTTCTTACCCTTCACCGCAAAACCTTCAGGTTGCTTCATGTAGATCTCCTCTTCCAGATCCCCGTGAAGAAATGTTGTCTTCACATCCATATGCTCTAACTCTAAATCAAAAGTAGCAACAACAGATAATAGTAATCTAGTAGAAGTTACCTTGGCAACAGGAGAAAAAAATATCACCAAAATCAATTCTCAGCACCTAGGAATAACCTTTTGCTACCAATCGAGCTTTGTATTTCTCCACCTTTCCTTCTACATTTGTCTTCTTCTTGAACATCCATTTGTTGCCAATGGTTTCCTTCCAGCTGGAAACTCCACCAGATCCCAAGCCTCATTTTTGTGCAAAGATGCCATTTCATCAACCATGGCCTCTTTCCAGAGTTTTCCATCCTCTGAATCTACTGCTTCCTTCACAGTTCTGGGATCATCATCAGTAATATATAAAGCAAAATTTGAATAGAAAGTAGATGGACTATACCTTTCTGGTTGCCTTCTTTCTCAAACTGATTTTCTCACACCCGGACTTTGTGGCTCTTCATCTTCTGGTTCCTCCTCTGTTGTAGAGTCTAATTCTTCCTCCTTGAGCTCAAACTCTATCTTCTCAGGTTCCTTTGGTTGGACTTCATGTTTAATAACATCTTTCACCACTTTGAACACCACATCTCGGTTGTACACAACCTTCCTTATTATTGGGTTCCAAAACTTATAACCCTTTAAACCATCCTTATACGTAATAAAGATGCACTTTTCAGATTTACTATCCAACTTTGTTCTTTTATCCTTTGGAACATGTACATATGCATCACATCTAAATACCCTCAGATGTGAAAGAGAGGGTTTCTTACTAGTCCATATCTGTTGTGGATTCTTATCCTCCAATGTTGATGAAGGTGACTTGTTGACTAGGTAACATGCAATCTCACCACCTCTGCCTAGAATTCCTATCTTAACTCGGCACCACTGAGCATGCTTCTTGCCCTTTCCATCAATGTCTTGTTCATTCTTTTTGCAAATCCATTTTGCTAAGGTGTATATGGGGTAGTCTTCTGCCGTGCTATACCACAATTCTTACATAATTCTTCAAATTCCTTACTGCCAAACTCTCCACCGTTATCTATCCTTAGCACCTTTATCTTCTTCTCTATTTGGTTTTCCACTAGAGCCTTGAATTCTTAACCTGTCAAAGACTTAAGATTTCTTCTTAAGGAAATATATCCATGTATTCCTTGAGAAGTCATCTGTAAATGATATGTAGTACACAGACTTACCTAGTGATGGAACCTTCGCAAGTCCAAACACATCACTGTGCACAAGCTCTAATATTTGTTTTGCCCTCTTACCACCAGAGGGGAAACTCACCTGATTCTGCTTCCCATATACACATTTTTCGCAGAAATCAAAATCCAGAGAGCTAATACTCATACCTTCTACCATACCTTTACTATGAAGTATTCAAAGGCCCTTCTCTCCAATATGTCCAAGCCTTTGATGCCACAACATGGTCTTCTCTCCAGAGACCACTATATTTTCTTCTCCAGATTCAGGAACCACAGAAATGTTGCATCCATCAACAGCCGTGCTACCTTGCAGCTTGTATAGAGTTTCAATCCAAACTCCTAGCATCAATACCAGTGCTCTCGAGACCATCTTGTAGGTATCCTTCTCGAACACTGTTTTAACACCTACATCATCCAACTTGCTTACAAAAATCATATTTCTGGCTAATGCAGGAATATGCAGAACACCTGGAAGTGTTCTAACCCTTCCACCTTGCAACTTCAACTTTACCTTTCCATGACCAATGATTCTAGCCTTCCTATCATCCTGTAAGAAGAAATCACCACCATAGTATTTCTCACACTCGCAGAACCACTCTCTATGGGGATTGAAGTGAAAGGATGCACTTGAGTCAATCAAACATGCCTCATGATCTACATGTGTACTTGAAGAAGCCAAGTACACATCCCCACCTTCATATGAGGTGGTTTTCACCTCTGCAGAAGGAGCATCATCATATCCCTTTCCTTTATCAGGAGTTTTAGATTTATAGTCCCTTTTGTAGTGCCCTTCCTTTCTGCATTTTCAGCACACCACCTTTACAGTTTTCCCTGAGATTTAGATCTCCCACTCGATGACTTATTTTTGTTTATGTTCTGGGATAGTCCTTGTACAAACAAGGCATCACCATTTTGGCTCTCCATATTTTTTTGTCTCATCTCCTCCGTCAGCAAGGATGTGACTATTTCATCAAACTGCAAGGCAGTTGCATTACTACCTATTACAATAACTAGACTATCCCACGAATCTGGTAGAGAACATAACAAACTGATGCACTTATCTTCATCTAAAATTTTACTATCAACTGATAATAACTGACTTACCACAGTATTAAATGCGTTTAGGTGCTCTATCACCGAGTCACCATCTTTCATCCTCAGGTTATACAACTTTTTCCACAAGAACAGTTTACTCACCAGAGACTTAGATTGGTATAAAGTCCCTAACTTGTCCCACAAAGCCTTCATCGTAGCTTCCCCTGATACATTAAAAAAAACTAAATCTGAGACACACAATCGTATTGTGCTCTTTGCCTTCCGATCCAACTTCTTCCATTCTTCATCGGACACTCCCGTTGGTTTAGTACCCAGATCTACCACGATCTACTAATCTTTATCCACCAACAAATCCTCCATCTTGAGTTTCCACAACTCAAAACTCTGACCATTAAATTTCTCGATCTCTATCTTTCCACTGCTCGCCATCTTCTTTCACCACTAGAATCGATCTAGCAGATCTCCCACTGAACAAGGTCTACCACAGGCCCGAGAGAAACCCCTCAACAACAAAGGCGTCCCCTTGAAGCCAAAACAACTCTAATACCAAATCTAGGTTTTAACCCCATACAGAAATTACCCGCATATGAATTCTAAAACACAGAAAACAAACAATGTGAGAGCATAACACATAAAACACATATACAAAGAGATTTTCTCTCGGATCCCAAAACCAGGACTACCAACTTGATTTTTCATTATATTCCTTTCAATGTTACAAGACATATTTATACATGTCGAAGCATCCAATACCATGGACCAAAAACCATCACATCCAAAACCAAGGACCGAAAACCACGCATCCAAAACCATGTGCGAAAATTATGTACAAAACCATAGGTGGGTCCGCTTAACTTAACATAGGGTCCAAAACCAAAATTTTCCGGGGCACTGCCCCGAAGCCCATAGAGTGGGGTTACTTGCACCCCTCAAACTTCCTGTGACCCCCCCACACTACACAATCAACGCAACGAAGGAGGGGCTCCGCCCCCCTTCTAACCCCCCAATTAACTACGTGGGCTAGTCATGGAAAAAATATAACACAACCCAACATGCTCACTAGTAGATTTACTATTGTATTTTTTTATGTTGTGAAAAGTATGTTGTGGTATATTAGATTGATAGTGTCACTGATCCTAAGACCCTAACCTATATTCCAGTACCGTGGAAAAACAACAACTTACAGATTCTTATAGCCAAGACATTCCTTTACCTTTCTCTAACATAATAGAACACATCTCAACGGTGACTAAGACATATCATAGGGTTCCAATTTCACTATAGGGTACTATGCCCATGCTTTTGAACTTCAGTAGCCATCAATTGTCCTTCCTAGAAAAATCCATCATCTCACCTATATCATATACATATGGTTACTGCGAGAAAAAATTATAATAATTTCAATAAAAAATCTATTTTTTTTCAAATTTGTTTCATATAGAAATTAGATTTCACAAGTATGATATTATTCTCATAATGTTTGGTTTTTGCATGTGATATCACATAGTCTTCATTATGGAGTTGCACTCATTGCCATATCTAAGACCATTCTCCTTACAATATGAACTTCCAATCAAGCAAAAACTGAGTATTCATGCACATTTATAATAGTGCTAGATAATGATCTAAAAAATATAACACATTAATAATTCAATCACTTTCAGTTGTATATCATATGAAATGGTATGAAACTGTTATTTGTTATATATGCACTACTAACATTTTAGGCATCCTATAATGTTGGAAAACATTTATTTCAGTAAACCGAAGTGCCAAAATTAATGAATGCATAATCACTCCCTTCATTGGATACATATTTTATAATCCATGATTAGTTAGTTACACTTTGTTTTGTGGGGTGAAGGATTCACACAGTTCCTTTTAGTATTCAACAATTCCCTAGGAGTATTGGAAAGTTTTTCCTTTCATGACATTCAATGATGTATATGCTTATTCCTTACAAGAAGGCATCCACTCAATGCATCAACCATATGTACCAATATAGTTCATAATTGTAGGATCATTATTGGTATGATTTCATAGTTTATTTGTTCATATCCACTAAATTCATCCTAACATTAAGTCAAACTTACCATAACTCAAGATCACATTTACCAAAATGAGTTGGACTACCAAACCAACACCTCTACACATCATCCATATGCTTTTCTATTACTTGTTTGGCCATTTAGTTACATTCATTCTCAACCCAAACACAACATTGGGAATATAATCCTTTAGTGATATTTAGTGTTGGCATAGAGGTTGTAGCCCAAAATATTTACAAGTAGGAATACTTATTGGATTCTTGTGCATTTCTACATCTTTTTCCAAATCCAACAAATTATGAGTTCATGCATGGTTATCTCTCATGGCATTTAATTTTCCATGGTATACACAATTCATAACATAAGTGTCATGACTCAAGCACTCTAGCTATTATGCTTAACCAACCAAATCACATCATATCAACTCATGAATGGATAATAAATATTATAACAATATTTACATTCCCAAAGTTTCATGCCTTTGCCACACCCAACAACATATCAATGAAATACATGCATTCATACATCATCATAAACATATAGAAAAAATATATGTAATACAATGAAAGGAACTCTTACCCAATTCCCTTAAGGTCACATGCTTTATTACTATGACCATTTTTTATGCATGAATGGTTGTCATCGATATTCCTTAAGAATTCACATGCTCTCTTCATCAACATGTTAACAATCACCCTCTTGTCCTTATATTTTCATGATGTTGTTTAGGTTAGGTAACTACATTATCAACATCTTCAACTATTCTTATCCATCCAGAAATCAATCACCACACCATTTATCATGCCATACTCATTACATATGCAATAAAAATAGACTCTATTAAATTCAGTAAAATTCAAATTCAGCTCTCTTTGAGAAAATAACTTCAAACTCACAACATGATGTCATAGACATTAATTTATTTTTAATCAAGGATTCAAACTCATCAACGCAATGCCATCCTAGCCAAAGGTGCCTGACAAGTGCAAAAATTGACATATTTTCAACACCCATCTCATACCTTTTTTCCATTTTAATCTTATTTTGATACCTTTTTATCCATAATGGTATATTTTTAGTCAAGGTATAATTATCCCTTAAATGTTCCATTTCAATACACATTCTTATACATTTTTAGGATATTATTGTCTTTCTGTACTAATAGTGGTATACGGGAATGAAGCTACATAGGTATCTTCATGAGACATATGTATCCGTTTCATTCGTTTCCTTGTTTATAGCAGCATTTACTATTTTTAGTAGTTTTCTGGGTCCCCAACTTCCGAAGTAGTTTTGACCCCCTAAACGACATTTTTTGAGATCCGCAGCAGGTCTGTAGCCATAGGTAAGGGTCTCTCCCAGATCTTGTAGTACTCAGAGAGATGTTTCCAACAAGATATCATAGTGCCAAACTGAGATAATATGACCAAATTACAACCCCGGCAAGTTGGATGCCCAACTAACCCCAACAGGGCCCATAACTTCTTAGCGTTCCATCACCTCGGATTAGGGTTTTGGTTGTTTAGGGTTTCCCCTTTTTGTTCAATAATAAAGAGGCCCTTGAGCCTCATTGTAACACAGTTGAGAGGCATGTAAATGCCACATCTCTTCTCATAGATAAGCTACCATCGCCCGAGCTAGATTATTTCCTTTCTATATGTAAGCATATTTCAATTCTTTGATATAATGAAATGAAGTGTTATTTATGCTACAACTCTATATTTATGGTTATATATGTATTTTTTGTGTTCCTTTTAAACTTTGGATCAGTGTTATTAGAGTGGTTTTCTCTTTCTTTGCTTTTCTTTGCATGTCCCTAATGAGGTAAGGGTATAAGGAGTTAGGGCGCGAACTGGTTAAAACTTTGTAAGACTAGCCTCACAAACCCCGATGGCCTCCCATGGTGGAAGAAAAGAAATTCGAGGGGGAAGGAGATCCTTTCAAAATCTTGCTCAAAGAAGCCCTCAAGCAATAGAGGAATGCAATGATGGAACACTTTTCTCAGATCCTTTGGCGACTACCCATAGGTGACACATCTCCTTCCAGTAGCCATTCTGGAAGCACCACACCCTTTAAGGTACAAGTTAACTTTGACATCCCCATATTTGAAGGTTAGATAGATACAAATGTCATAGATAAATGTTTAAATATGCTAGAAGTATATCTTTTGGTTCATGATATTTCCAATTGGGAAAATATTTCTTTTTCACTTCTCAAAGCTGCCCCCCACGTCAAGGACTAGTGGGAAACCTCCTGTGAGAAAAGGGATGAGAGTGCACCCTTACTATTTTCAGTTACACACACTTGGAATTATTTTTGGGATGTCATCAAAGAGAATTATTACCCTGTCAGGAGCTATGACAATAAATACATAAAGTGTACCACGCTGCGGTAGGGAAGGGACCAAGACGTGCTAGAGTTCACAAATATTTTTCATACCCTTTACATGAAGTTGGGTCTCAAGGATTCTAAGTAATGTTTGGTACTCAAGTACCCTGAATTTCTACACAAGTACATCTAGGATGAGATGGATTTCATGAAAATCTCCTTGCTCAACACAACTTATCGATACACTATCAAGATCGAGCATAAATTTAAACACAAGAAGCGGGGCTTTGGATTTGCGAATCTAAATGTATACCCCCTCCTCCCACATCTACCCAAGTAACTGACCAACTGGGGTAACACATGCGATGAGAGAGGCCACTATAAGGGATTCAACCTCCTTGGTGACCTTAAGGAAATGGAATCGATGTAAACACATCTACCAGACCTTACACATCAGCAACAAAAACCCTAGGAGACATGTCAGCCACTCAGACATCCTACCCCTGGGTCCCACTAACCTTATAAGAATATTAACCTTTGTTCCTCTCATGCTATAGGCATGCCAACATCTAGAGACCTTCAGTCACTCTCATAGGCATATGTGCCAGTGTCCAAGGACTTCTCCCAGCAGACTTGTGCCAACATCCACCAAATTCAAGGACGTTTTTAAGTCCAGAATTTTGGCCACTGCCCAGAACTTGTTACAACTTCTAGAATCCATCAAAGACATGATGACAAGACTAACAAATAAAAAATAAACCTCATGACTAGGCCTGAGCATCCCCAACTGGGACTGACATTCTGTCAAACACTTGGCATTAATGCAACCTACAGGTCTAAGATACAAGACAGAACATGAATGATTGAAATCACTTATGAAACATAACAAGAAGGATCACCACCTTATCCATTGAAGTATTATAACATCAATTAGGTCATGCATCCATTATATTAACATTCATAAGTAAATACATGAAATAACCATGACATGAATCAGTCAATTAACCATGCTTATAACCATAATAAAACCATGTAAATATAAGAGATATGACAACCATCAAATCCACATATAAACAAGTGAAAAAGTAAGAGAAATTAGCTTTCATTAATTATAGACAAATCTAACTAGGTTTGGGACTTCCACCTACCACCCGAGCGTAGACATGGTTGAATCAAATCTTTCTTTCAGCCAGTCACCCCCATGCCATATTCCAAGCATGAATGTGGGATATCATAGAACAAAAATAAAAAAACAACCATGGGAGTTAGAGGTTAAACCACCTACACCCTCACCAAACTCTGATCACACCAAAACCAATGCTCTGATCACAACTGAATCGAACTTGGAGTGCCATCCAGAATCCATCACTATCCTTGAGTAGTTTTCTATCTCCTTGTTTCTCAAGCTTTACCACAATCCAAACTTGGATCACTAGGCCCTAAACCAAGACCAGTCTCTCAGGATTTACCACAATCCAAACCCATATCACTAGGTCCTAAACCTAGACTCCTTCCTCAGGCTTTATCGTGTATCTCGCCAAAACTAGTCAAGGGATTCCTAGGCCTTTGGGAATGAACCTTAAGACCACCTCCGCCCCGGGTTCTGAAACCCATCCAACAAACCAAAACTCAAAACTAAAATAAACATCCCAACACCATGGCATCCATAAAAAGGCATGGCTAGGCTGAAAACCATTGTCATAACCAGTCAAAACGATGACACCAATAACAAGAGAGCCATACATCAACATGCAAAGCCATGCATGTCCAAACCAGCTAGGAAATCCAAATGCAATATGTTACCTGCAAGTATTCCTGCTAAATCTTCCTAAACCTGATCTTCTTCCTTGATCCTTGCATTCATTCCTTTCCTTTTTCTTGTTTTTCCTTCCTTGATCCAAAGCTAGAGTGCTCCAACAAAAATCTAAGTGACCAAGAGTGAGAGAGAGGGAGAGAATAACGAGAGAGCTCAAAACTTGAACTGAAAAAAGGTTACTGACTGATCCTCAAAAGACTTTTTATTAATGAGGCCTCTATTTTCTTCATTTTCCATTATTTTCCTTCATTTTCCTCCTCACATGCAACATGTGACCTTTCACCTTACTTTTCTCCTAATTTCCTTTGTTTTCATAAATAAATGTGCCAAAATTGCCTTTTTTCTTTCTAATGCCTTTGCCTTTTCCTTTTCCAATTTCCTTAGCCATAATAAACTAAATGAACACCCACACCAGGATGTACTGACCAACATTCAACTTGGAATACGTGTCTCTTACCCATGGTCTTATTTTTCCTTTACTAATGGAGTTTTCACCAGGGTTGTTACAGAACCCTCCCCCTTGGATAACATCGTCCTCTATGATAAACCACACCAAAAACTCAGCAAAAATGCTGAAAGACAAACATATTGCCCATGGGGATTTATAACAACTCGTTGTAGCATTTACAATGAAATACTGGATCAAAATCAAAACACCATGACAACATGACAAACATATCATTTACTGGAGCTTTATAACATAGCTTATTACGATATTTACAATAACCACATATACACATATGCACATTTTCTAATCCAACAAATAAAAAGATATGATGCCTGTATCAATCAACAAGGGAATCCAGATGATCACACCTCCACCCTCAAAGTAATACCAGGATTAACCTCCTTCCTAGGAAGTCCAGAATCCACCGCTACAGTCAAAGTTGCATCTAATGTATAGCGTTACAATCCTGCACCACTTGTCCACTTAGTGAATATTTACCGACTCATTGTTCCAAGGCACACTCCCAATGTGCATCTGATTCCATCTGACAATGCTAATAACCAAAACACGCCCATTCTTGACCTTCCCTTATTTGCTATACAGTCCCTCGGGAAATCTGGTCAACCCATCCATGCAGTTACTCAACTTCCAAATTCCCTATCCAGAGCGATCCATCCCTTGGAAAGGATTCCTCACATCATAAGATACAAAACCAAGACATATACCTGCCTCAAAACCATCATACCGGTCATAACATGCTCATGCAAATCAATGTCACTTTTGGGTACCAATGTCCCATAATGGCCCTGCTCCTGAAGTGCTTTACCAACATACTTCTACATGTTCCAATTTATTTCAATGCTAATGCTAATTATTGCAGTCGATTTCAGGCACTCAACTGAGCATGTTCATGCTTTCCTACTCCAAGCACATAATTTCTATTAGACTCAAAATAAATTTAAATAACTTCAAATCGTTCCTCATTGGTAGCTCACCAACAAGGTATGCTTGCAATCATGTTTACTTCTTGTCATAACAAGTCAAACTAGTATATTTGGCCAAATATATCACTTGAGGTTAGCTAAAAAACACAACCATCATAGATCATAATCATGAATCGCATGCAATCATCATAAAGCGTAATCATAGATCACATGTAATCATCATAGACTAGAATCATAAATCACATGCATAATAATAATAATAAATGAAATAAAATACTTATACTTATCCTTTTATCAATCCTTAGCTTCTACCTTTGTCCTTATTCCATATGCACTCCGGATTGGTTGCCACACCCGAAAAACACCCAATGCCTTCTCCTCAACCATGTACGCATACACATAGTGTGCATCACACACATACAACCACACACGACATACAACACCATGCAATACATGCACCTACACATGAAATGAAACACATACAACTACACCCAGTGTAAAACATGACACAATACATACGCCTACATCTGATATGCACCACCACACAGTGCATACACCTACACCTGATGTACAACAAAATACATATACATACACAACATACCACACAATGAGTACACGTCATGATGCTATGACTACACATTTCCCATACATAGAACCATTTTCCCTCAACACAACATGTATGACATGCACACAATACCACACGTACACGAGTACCATATGTGTAACATGTATACAATACCACATATACACTGCACTACCTGCACAATGTGTGCACAACATCACATGTACACGATGCCACCTGCACAATGTGTACACAACACCACATGTACACTGCACCACCTGTACAACATGTACACAATATCACATGTACACAAAACCTCATGCACAGAATGTACACGACACCACATTTACACAACATCATATGCACACAACACCACATGTACAACACGTACATGAAACCACATACTCACAACAACACTTGTACAATCATGCACACAACACCATATGTGCAACATGCACACAACATCATATATACATAACACTACATATACAACACGTACATAGTACCCCATGTATACATACTACATATACACAACACCACATGTGCAGAACGTCACAGATGAAATAGGTACAACATACCACACATCCAAAACTACATAGTCTCTACCAAGTAACCTTGCTTCTTGTGTCTTATCCATGCTTGTCCTAGCATGCCGCAGACCACACTGCTTTCATTTCATTGATGTATCCCTCAGTATAGCTTGTCCATAACATAAACATAGACTCATATCCACATGATATCGACCTCATAGATCGATCAGGCTTCTCTTCCCACTTGATTCCTCCTAACCAAGAACCTTTTCATGCCACTCACCTACATAAGAAATAATTCCTCCACAAGAATGATCCCTGATGACCTTGTCAGACAATGACATAGACACATGGATACATACATACACATAAACATTAGCATAAACAATCATGATCATGCCATATAATGATATGCATATATACGCATACATACATATAAACATCAACATAAAATAATAATAATCTAGTTAGTCAACGACATACATACATACATATGTGCATATATAGAAATCAACATAATCATGATCACAATGTAATTACTAGATATCATAAGGTCAAGGATAAGAGAACTCCCTTTGTCTGTGCACACCATGCACAACATTGGGAACAATCATTTCTAACATAGCCAAGGCATATGATGCCTCATATCCATTTAATTCACCTTCCATGTTACCTTTCTCATGACTATATTGTCATTGTCCATTTACATCAATGGACCAAACCAATCTAACCAATCTTCATAATCTTACCTTTTGTTGTGCTTACTCATGGATTGAGCTTTATCCTTGTCTTACATTACATGTTGGGTACCACACAACTCTCCCCAAGCTCCATTAACTTTCCTCTTTCCCAAACCAATTCCCAAGACTCAAAACATAAAAGGCAAGCACGAAACAAACAAGAAGAAGATCACGAAAGCCATTAACAACAATACGACACCCCAACCAAAGTGGCATGGCCATGCACAATGAGCAAAAGAAAAACCGCAATCAAGCAAAACAAATCACCAAATGACCAAAAGCAATCAACATACACCATGAATCAATCCCCATGGTTCCCAATGCTTCCAAGGCAAAGCTCAACTTGAGCCTTCTTCAAGATTCCATTGAAATTTATTTTCCATGCAATACCTTGTATCGTACTGCCATCAACACATAACTATTAGTGCTTAAATAAACATAATAATACACCAGTTACCTTGTCTTATTGTGCCAACACATTGACTTGTGAATGAACATGTCCATGCCCTCTCTCAAGGGATTCTAATTCCCTTGATAGATCCACCTGTAACTAGAGACTAGCTAATATACCTGTCAAATACAAGTTCATGCATCTAGCACATATCCACATAATGTCATACAACATTAAGTTTAAGAAAAATTCTTGTATTAAAAGCACTCATTCTTTTGGAATTAGGGTTTCCAAACATAGCCAAAAGGATTCTTGCCCAATTCCTTTCTTTGACCTTTTCCTTGTTGCAATTGAGTGTTACTATACACCGTCATGTCACCCAACTATTAATTATATAAACACATAAAATATTACCTTGTCATGTTAATATCAAGCATGTTTACTGCAAACTCATATCTTAATGTATCTCAGGGGAGGCTATCTTATTTGCACAATCAATCTAGTTATCATGATATAACTTTACAACACATCAGCTCAAGAACACATAAGATCATGATATCCATATTAATATCTAACTAACATGTTCACATCATAAACTCATAAACATTTTTCATTCATACATAACAACCACATATGTAAATTCAATCTAGAAATATGTCATATCATACTTGAATATCGTAACCATAACCATCTGCATATGCCAGTCTAGGTTAACACAATACATATAACATCAATATCTTAAATTCAATAACCCTAGTCATCATGTTACTAGCATATAACAACAACAAGTTACCTATCATACTCATCAATAACATATAACTTAATCGTAAAGCTAGCTTTCATATAACAACAACAAGTTAACCTATAAGATACTCAATAACAATATATAACATATGGCATAATAATAACAAGTTAACCTATACATTTTCATCAACAATATATAACACGTAACATAATTAACAAGTTATCTAACCTAAAAAAACAATAGTAATGCATACCACCATAGGTTACTATCATGCTTGACTATCCAACACATGTGCATATGAATACACTAAACAACTAGCATCTATCATGTATATAACATCAATATACATAAACCTAAGGAATATAAACCTAACACATATAACAATTCTTAACCTACATACCCGGATGGCCAACATACAACCTGTAGGACGACATGCTCTTGCCTCGAGGTCCAATGCTATAACTTCACCTTGATGATCTGCATCTCCTACTCTATCACAACCAACACATTAGCTTCATAACGTACCAATAACATCATGACGACTTAATTGTGTGCAATGACGTCAAGCATAGCAACCTTCACCATGACAATGCATGCATAATACATATAGACACTAACATGCATAACAAATGCATATACAAACATACACTCATGACAACACATCCCACAACTACACCATTAACCTTCACATGGAAACATCACTAAAACCATGATAAACACCTTAAAAATTCAACAAGTTCATGGAATACAAGCATAAGAAACACCTATGCAACCAACATGAATGCATGAAAAACACATTCACCCAAGGAGAGCGCAACCATGCTCTGATACCACTCTATAACACCCTTGCCTCCCACATCTACCCAAGTAACTGGCCAACCGGGGTAAACATGTGATGAGAGAGGCCGCTATAAGGGATTAAACCTCCTTGGTGACCTTAAGGAAATGGAATTGATGGAAACACATCTACCAGACATTACACATCAAGAATAACAACCCCAAGGGACAACTCATCCACTCAGATATCCTGCCCTTGGGTCCCACTAACCTTTTAAGAATCTTAATCTCTGGTTTCTCTCATGCTATAGGAATGCTAACATCCATATACCTCCAGTCTCTCTCACAGGCTTGTGTACTAGCATCTAGTGACTTTTTCCAGCAGACCTGTGCCAGCGTCCGCGAAATTCTAGGCACTATTTTAGTTCAAAATTACGGTCACTGCCTAGAACTTGTTACAACTTCCTACCATCAAAGACATGATGACAAGACTAACAAATCAAAAATCAACCTTAGGACTAGGCCAAAGCATCCCCAACCAAGACTGACATTTTTTCAAACACTTGGCATCAATGCAACCTACAAGTCTAGGATACAAGACATAGCATGAATGACTAAAATCACTTATGAAACATAACAAGAAGGATCTCCACCTTCTCCATTTAACTATTATAACATCAATTAGGTCTTTCATCCATGATCTTAACATTCACAAGTAAATACATGAAATAACCATGGCATGAACTAGTCAATTAACCATGCTTATAACCAACATAAAACCGTGTAAATATTAGAGATATGACAACCATCAAATCCACATACAGACAAGTGTAAAAGTAAGAGAACTTGGTTTTCCTTAATCATAGGCAAATCTGACCAGGTCTGGGACTTCCACATACCACCCGACAGTAGACATGGTTGAACCAAATATTTATTTCAACTAGTCACCCTTGTGTCATATTCCAAGAATGAATGTGGTAACTCATAGAACAACCAATCCAAAAACAACCAAGGTAATATAGAGTTTAAACCACCTCCACCCTCATCAAACCGTGATCACACCAAAAATGGTGCCCGATCTCAACCAAACCAAACTTGGAATTCCATCAGGAATCCATCACTATCCTTGAGGAATTTTCCATCTCCTTGTCTCTCAAGCTTTACCACAATATAATCTTGGATCACTGAGCCCTAAACTGAGACCAATCTCTCAGGATTTACCACAATCCAAACTTGGATCACTAGGCCCTAAATCGAGACTCCTCCCTCACGCTTTACTGTGTATCTCACCAAAACCGGTCAATAAGCCTATGGGAATGAACCTTCAGACCACCTCCACCCAGGATTTTGAAATCCATCCAACAAACCAAAGCTCAAAATCCATGCATGTCTAAACTAGCTAGGAAATCACACATGCAATATGTTACCTACAAGTACTCCTGTTGAAGTTGCCTGATCTTGCTCTTCTTCCTTGATCCTTCCTTTCCTTCATTTTCCTATGCCTTCTTTTCCTTCCTTGATCCAAAGCTAGAGTGCTTGAAGAAAACTCTAAGTGACCAAGAGTGAGAGACAGAGAGAGAATAATGAGAGAACTCCAAACTTGAACTAACAAAAGTTTACCAACTAATCCTCATGAGCCTTTTTATTAATGAGGCATCTATTTTCTTCATTTTCCATTATTTTCCTTCATTTTCCTCCTCACATGAAACATGTGACCTTTCACCTTACTTTTCTCCTAATTTCCTTTATTTTCATAAATAAATGTGCCAAAAATTCCTTTTTGGCTTTGCCTTTGCCAATTTCCTTAGCCATAATAAACTGAATGAACACCCACACCAAGATGTCCTACACAACATCTAGCTTGGAATACGTGTCCCTTACCCGTGGTCTTATTTTGCCTTTATTAACTTTTGCTACATGGAGTTTTCACAAGGGTTATTATACTAAAGCAAGGGAAAGATGCCCCCAAACCGAAAAACAAATGACAAGGCCAAGGCGAGCAACCAAAGACAACTTGCCAGAGCTGCAAGCAAAAAAAAAAAAAAACCATGAAGACAAAGAAGGACATGGGAAAATGGTGTGAGTTCCATAAGATCCCCACTCATAACACAATTGAGTGTCATCCAAGCAGTCACTGGTGGCCGAGTTGAAGGCTTCTAAATCAGATGCATGTTTTGAATCTGGGTCAGAACCCAACAAGGGGAATGACAAAGGGAAGCAGATTATTGATGCAGAGCCTAGTGCCACCATTGCCACCATCGAGATCCAGAAGAATGAGCCCAAAGATGCAGAGGAGGGGGAGCACCTATTCCACTCATATATTTGGGTGAAGGGTTCTCTATTGTAGTTCATTATCGACAACAAAAGCCAAAATAACCTCATTTCAACAGAGGTCGTGAAGTGATTGTGCCTATTGACCATAACACACCCACATCTGTACACCATTGAGAGGCTTCACCAAGGACGATATCTCCACATCAGACAACAATGTTGCCTTCCCTATAGCATCGAGTGCTTCACAAAGGAGGTACTATGTGATGTTTCTCCTCTTTATGTTTGTGATGTATTATTAGGACAACCATACTTGTGGAAGTGACATGTTGTGTATGAGTCTAGGCCTCACACTATTATTATTTCTTTGGGCAATAATTTGTACAAGATATCGGAGGTAACACCGCTTACCACCATCTCTTTGATCACTACGAAGCAATGTAGTAAGATCATTTTGCACACCAGGAAATTATCTTTCCTTATGATTTTCCCTCAGGGAAAGAAGAATATTGTGGCCATGACCTCCAAACATGGCTCCTCAGCATGACAGTAGGAGATGGACAAGATCATGGAGGAGTACATGGACATTTTCACCTCACCCATGGGGATACCTCTACATTGTCATGTCAAGCACTCCGTTGATCTAACCCTAGGCACGCTGCTACCCAATGGATTGATCTATCGATGCTTTGTTCTGGAGAATGATGAAATCAAGAGGCAGATTCAATATCTATTGCAAAAACGACACATCACGCTAAGTTCATCACCCTGTGGGAGCCTTATCATATTGGTAGAGAAGAAGGATGGGACCTAGAGACTTTGTATAAACTATCATGTTTTGAACAAGATCATTTTCTGGAATAGGTATTCAATCCCATAGATTGATGACCTTCTGTACCAGCTCAAGGGGGCCAAATATTTCAACAAGAATGACTTGAGGTTTGGATATCACCAGGTACCAATCAAACCCTCTCATGTGTGGAAGACTGCCTTCAAATCTAAGGAGGGCCTTTTCGAATGGTTGGTCATGCCTTTCGGGTTGAAGAATGTCCCCACAACCTTCATGAGCTTGATGGATGATATCTTGCAACCCTTCACCAATGCATTCATGGTGGTGTATTTGGATGACATCATGATATTTAGCTAGAGTTGGGAAGAACACCCCCACCATATTCAACAGGTCCTCCAAACCCCGCGACAACACAAGTTTTGTGCCAATTTGGAGAAATGCACTTTTTGTATGACCCATGTTCAATATCTGGGGTACATCATTGATGACTGGGGTGTGCATGTGGACCCAATGAAGATATTATTCATTCGAGATTAGCCAACCCCAACCACTCTAACACAGCTTGTAGCTTTCTGGGTCTTGCCAATTTCTACTACAGGTTTGTGTTGGGGGTTCTCTCATATCACTTTTCCTTTAAGTCAAGTCAGCAAGGGCAAAGTGAAAGAAAAGTTATTTTGATCCAAATCCCAACAAAAGGTGTTTCTTATTTTAAGCATCACCTCTAATTTGCACTAGTGCTCACATTACCAGACTTGTAACAACCATTTGAGATTGAGACAGATGCCTCTGACTATACTATTGGTGCAGTTCTTGCTCAGTAGGGGCATCCATTGGCATATCACAGTCAGACACTTTCAGACACAGTATGAAAGTATCCCACCTATGGCAAAGAGATGTATTCCATTATGCAGGCCTATCGACAATGGAAGCATTACATTATGGGGAAGGAAACAATGATCTACACAGACCACCAACCCCTGCAGTTCATACAAGCACAAGGGAAGTTGCAGAATGATTTCCATTAAAAATGGTCCACATACCTACAACATTTACATTTTAACATTAAGTACAAGAAGTGCAACATCGATAATATTGCAGACTGCCTCAATCGACTATTGGTCATGGTGCTGATCACTCTGCTCAACTCTTGTGGACACGAGACTTTGGGGTGGCTACATCTTTACAACAATGATCAAGAATTCAAGAACACATATCATACGCTCTTGGAAGGAAAGCAAGTTCCAAATTTTCACCTCCAGGATGCACTGTTATGCCACCTAGGACACATCTATGTCCCTTCAAGCGAGTGTGCCAAGATGATTTGGGGGGTGCACTACAGTCAAGTCGCTGGATGTTTCGAGTAGAGAAAATAATGGCAGTACTACAAAATTATTTTTATTAGCCAAACCTTCGATAGGATGTTGGGAAGTACATTAGATCCTGCACTTCCTGTGTTATTTCCAAACAACCCATCAAGAAGCAAAGCCTATATACTCTTGTGCCTACTCCTAATCGACCTTGGGAATACATCTCCATGGATTACATGTCAGGCCTTCCTTCTACTAAACATGAAAACAACTGTGTTTTCATGGTCATCGACAGATTCTCTAAAATGGCCATTCTTGTAGCCTGCAAGAAGAATATCACAATAGAAGCCACTACTAAAATCTTCCTTGAACAAGTGTGGGTACACTTTGGAATCCCACAGTCCATTATCTTAGATTGAGACAACAGATTCCTAAGTGCATTTTTGTCAAGTCTCTGGTTGATGCTGGATACCACGCTCACTAAGTCCACGACTTTCCACCCCCAAAACAATGACCGAACAAAGGTCATCAACAAAATTATCGTACACATTTTGTGCATGTAAAACTTGAAGCATCCACACACATGGACTGATGATCTGATAATCACCCTATGAGTAACACCAATTTAAAGTTTATTAAACAAAAAGGTATTATAGACTCATGTGCCAGTGTGTGTTCTGTGTTATTTAAGCAACAAATCGATCATATTGCCAATACAAAGACATTTTAAATGGAAAGACAACAGAGAAATACAGTAAGCAACCACAAAGACACAAACAATTTTAATAAGGAGTTCACCCTATTCTCCAGGGCTATGTCTCTAGTCCAGCTTTCAGTGGTGGCCTTGTTTTATTGGGCCTTTGAGCAGAGAATTACAATGTAGGGACTCAATGTGTGTTTTCCTAAAGCAGGTTTGCTTGGCAGGGTGGTTTCTTGGATTCCCCAAGCCACTGGAGTACATAGACTCTTCTTCTTCCTACCAGCTCCATGACCTTCTAGTCTATAGTGGAAGGAGCCAAATGTAAAGCTTGATCCAAACAGATTCCTCTATGGGATGGCTTGAAGCTCTTAAGCTTTGGTGCTCGATGCTGCTGCTGGTCAGCTCGGTCCTTTGTCTATCTATGCTTTTGCTTAACTGTCTCTTCTCTAGTTTCTATCTGTCAGTGTTCAACTGTTCAACCGTCCAACTGTGTATTCTGTTTCGCTGTTCATGGATTTAGCCATTCGAACTCATGCCCGTTCGGTTCCTCTTCTGCCTCTGTTGATTCACCTTCTGTAGCTGCGCTTGGAGTTCCCTGTTTGGCGTCAGCATGAACGCTCGGGAAGTGACCACGTGTCCCCATCTGAACAGTGCCAACCCACTCGTCGGTTCATTTCTTCAGTTACGTCGTGGATGCGTTCTTCCTCCACCATGGTGGTCAAACATACCTCAAATCTTTACAAAAGGGGCTTACTCCTTCATCGATTCCACTTCCTCCATCGGGCGCAATCTTAGCCATCTGATCTGGGTCCCCCAGATCCAATTTCAAATGCATGTCCCGCACGGTTGACCTACTCGACCGATAATGCGCAATCAACAACGATTTTCTCTCACCTCCACTGCCACGCGTCGATCGTTGAGTGGGATCGCTCTTCTTTCTCCAAAACTGTTTACCGTTTGAGGGCGCTCCGATCAATACCGTCGGTTTCTAGAGTGCGGGTCTCGCCTTGTACGATTAGTGCTTTTTTACTTTCCCGCCCGGGGTTCTCCGGTTCACCATGCGTCCAAGTGCTCGGGCTTCCCCCCATTTCGTCCCTGTTCACCCAACGATGCGCGATTAGTGCTAGGCACTAATCGCACATCAAAAATCACCTTCTTTTCCCGATTAGGGGCTCCCAAGGGCTACTTTGACCTCCTGCATAGTCTCCATGGGCCTCTGTCAGTGCGCTTTGACCGAGGTCCTCGTCGTCCCACGCTGGCTACCATTGCCACTAGTTCAGGGTGTTTTTGATCTTTGTTTTTTGGAATTTTGGAGATTTGTCCCGACCTGATACAATCATGGTTCTTCACCAGCCTTTGATGGATCCGATTTAGATCATGACCTTCCCACTGAAAGAGCTTTTAGACCACCAAAAGTTGGTTTTCAAGCATTGACTAAGTGAGGGTATTGCTTTCTCACTTATCCAATCTCAATCCACTTCACACTGCTTGGCTTCGAACCTTTAAGCCCAATCCTGAGGTATTCCATTTGTCCACTGCGCGTTGCCCTTACCTTCTTGTCCAACACTGTGTTTTCCTGTAATTCATTAAGATGTTCAGGTAGCAGGTCATCAACAGAAGGTAATTGACTTTGCTCTTCAGGGTCCTCAACCATTGAAGGTTCAAACAACCTCAAGCAATCTGTGTTTATGACTAAGTAGATCAAGGCGAAAATCATTTTCACTAATCTTCTCAAGTATCCTGAAGGGTCCATACCTGATAGGTTTTAGATTTTTACCTTCACCTTGCATCTTTTCCTTGCTGATATACAACAAAATTGGTCTCCAACTTGAAAACTATGCTCCATATGATGCTTATCGTGCCTAGCCTTATACTTGGCCTGGCTCTTTTCTAGCTATTCCTATACTTCTTGGTGGATCTCTTGGATCTGTTCAATGAACCTAGTTGCCTTGTCCAAATCACTATGTCTATCAACCATGGTATCTTTACCAAAGACAAAATCCAAAGGATACCTTGGTATGAAACCAAAACAGGTCTCAAAAGGAGATCTCTGTGTAGAAGAGTGTTTGGCTCTATTGTAAGCATGCTGCACATAACACAAGTGTTCATCCCAAAGCTTAGGGTGTTTGCTGCAATATCCTCTCAGTAACTGGATCACCGTCCTGTTAACTACTTCTGCTTGGCCATCTATTTGTGGATGAAAAGCTGTGCTTTTCTTTAACTTGGTGTCTAGTAGTTCCCACGGACTTGACCAAAACTTCTCCACAAATCAGGTGTCTCGATCAGATACAATAGAAGTGGGTAATCCAAAATGAACCCATACATGTTCAAAGAACAATTTTGCAGTTTGTTCAGCTGTAATCTGTTTACTACAGCGTATCAAAATACAAATTTTGCTGAACCTGTCCACAACAACATATAGATAATCATGACCTTTCCTAGATTTAGGCAGTCCTCCAACAAAATCCATGGAAATGCTTTCCCAAGGGTGAGAAGGATCTGGCAATGGAGTGTATAAGCCTAGTTTTATGTTGCTGGGCTTGCTTTTCGCACACATAGCACATCCTTTTACATATCTAGAAACTATCTCACTCATTCTCGGCCAATAGCAAACCCTTTGCAGTTGTGCAACTATTTTACTTACCCCAAAGTGACCTGATATCAGAGAAGTGTGTGCTTCCCTAATTATCTTTACTCTCTCAGTTTGTGGAATGCAGAGTTTCCCACAATGATATAAGAGTCGGTCCTTCATGTGATAGTCTAATTATTCTATTTTTTGCCTTGACTCAAAGTTGCATATACATATTTAAAGTCCATGTCCTGAGCATACTGTTATATGTAGCTTTCATGCAGCACAGAATTATGCTTAAGTATGGTAGATGCATTTATAATGGGTCTAGATAACATGTCTGCAACCTTGTTATGTATGCCATTTTTATATTTAATGATTAAATGAAACTGTTGTAGAAAACCCATCCAGTTGTAATGTCTTGATTGCTGCAACTTAGTTTGGGAGTGTAGGTATTGAAGTGGCTGATGATCAGTGTGTATTACTGTTTCTTTTCACATTAAATAATGTTTCCATTTTTTCGCACTCTGAACTAATGCATACAATTCTTTGTCATATATAGTATAGTTAACTACTGCAAGATTAAAAGTCTCAGAATGATAACATATGGGTTTATCGTGTTGCGTCAACACTGCTCCCATGGCATAGTCACTGGCATCAGTTTGGATCTCAAATGGTCTTTGTAGATCTGGTAGTGCTAGTTTTGGTGTTGTACTAATATTTTCTTTCAAGGTGTCAAAGGCTTTCTGCTATTTGCCTCCCCACTGAAACACCCTGTTCAATCTTGTCAAGGCATGTAAGGGAGCTGCAATTGAGGAAAAATTTGAAATGAACTTCCTCCAATATTGTGCTGCTCCTAAGAAGTTTCTCACTTCTGTAGCAGACTTGGGTTTAGGCCAATTTACAATGACTGCCACTTTAGAGGGATCTATTTTCAATTCACCTCCCCCTACTATATGACCCAAATAATTTAGAGAGGTTTTGCCAAATTCACATTTTGAGAGTTTAACATAAAGTTTTTTCTCTTTTCAAAACATCTAATGTCTGCTTAACATGCTTTAAATGTTCTTCCCACGTTTTACTAAAAATCAGAATGTCATCCAGATACACAATAACAAAATCATCAAGAAAAGGTTTGAGTAAATCATTCATTAATCTCATGAAAGTAGCAGGGGCATTGGTCAAGCCAAAATGCATAACCAGCCATTCATACAATCCCTGCTTTGTTTTGAAAGCAGTCTTCCATGCATCTTTCTCTGCAACTCTGACCT
>APFE030450417.1:0-29251 GCA_000404065.3 Pinus taeda | reverse complement strand
AGGAAGGACTGGATGTTCGGGGTGGACGTAGCCCAAACTGGGTGAACCACGTATATCTGTGTCTCTCTTGTTTTATGCGTTTTCTGTGTTTATATTTCTACAATATTTTATGTGTTCCATTGCTTCGTAATATATAATTTTCTAACAGTACTAATCTTTTCTTTCAAGGTGTCGAAGGCTTTCTGTTGTTTTCCTCCCCACTGAAACACCTTGTTCAATCCTGTCAAGGCATGAAAGGGATCTGCAATTGAGGAAAAATTTGAAATGAACTTCCTCCAATATTGTGCTACTCCTAAGAATCTTCTCACTTCTGTAGCAGACTTGGGTTTAGGCTAGTTTACAATGACTGCCACTTTAGAGGGATCTATTTTCATTTCACCTCCCCCTACTATGTGACCCAAATAATTTAGAGAGGTTTTGCCAAATTCACATTTGGAGAGTTTAACATAAATTTTTTCTCTTTTATAAACATCTAATGTCTTCTTAACATGCCTTAAATTTTCTTCCCACGTTTTACTAAAAATCAGAATGTCACCCAGATACACAATAACAAAATCATCAAGAAAAGATCTGAGAACATCATTCATTAATCTCATGAAATAACCAGCCATTCATACAATCCCCACCTTGTTTTTAAAGTAGTATTCCATGCATCTTGCTCTGCAACTCTGACCTGATGGTATCCACTGTGCAAATCTAGCTTGGTGAAATAAACAGCTTCCTTTAACTGATCTAAAAGATCATCTATGCGAGGAAGGGGATAATGATTTTTGATTTTTATCTTATTCAGTGCTTGGTAGTCAATGCACATTCTCCACGAGCCATCTTTCTTTCTCACCAAAATGATTGGTGACCCACATGGTGATGTGCTAGGCTTGATGAACCCTTTCTCGAGAAACTCCTACACCTGCTTCTTGATTTCAGCATTCTCTAAAGCATACAACCTGTACATTCCAATGTTAGGCAATGGAACATCTTGCTGCAAAATAATATCATGTACTATTCCCTTTTTGGGTGGCAGACCTTTAGGTTCTTGGAACAAGACATCATATTCTGAAACAATCTTTTCTATATCAACTTGTTGATCAGCATTACAACCCTCAAATACATTGGTTTTATCAAGTTTATTTTCCTTTACAACCATCAGTAGAAACTATTTGCATGAATTTATCATTCTTTTCATCTGTCCTGAGTTTATGAGAGTATAATAATTCTTGAGCTTGTGAGCTCTTACAAAGTATTCGATTCCACCTTTAACAAGTAGATACTTGTTCTTAGCTCTATAGAAAATATCCTTCCTATCATACAAGTAAGGACTTTTTAAAACAATTCCACATATATCCAAAGGAATTACATCTAACTCAACCTCATCTACAAATGCTGACCCAAAATAAAGCTTGAGTTTGCACTGTCTAGTCACTTGTAGTTGTGCTTTATCATTCAACCATCCTAATGGGTTTGGTTTCTTATGAGGTGTAGTTGATAATCCCAATTTCTTTACAATCGCTTCAGAAATTATATTTAATTGTGAGCCTCTATCAAACAAAGTATCAATATTTTGATTTTTGGAAATAACTCAAATATGGAAAAGCTTATGCCTTTTTCTCTCATGTTCTTCATCAATAACAGATTGAGCAGAATTACTAGTAGATGCTTCAGAATTCTTACCTTTTATACCTGTGGCTGCAATGATTGTTTCATCTCCCAAGTCTGACCCCAAATCTTTCTGAATAGCTATAGTAGTCTTCTTCTTCTTGCCCTCAGACTTCTTAGGTCTCAGCTCTGGATGCAGAATCCAACAGTGCTCATCATCATGCCCATCCTTTTTACAGTGAGCGCATGAAGTTTTGCTTTTCTGTGCAGTGTTAACCTTCCTTGCTTTCCACTTCTGCTTTCTTTTCTCCTTGATCTTGCTTACAGTTGGTTGGGAAGGTTTCCATTCTTTCCTCTAGCTTCTAGATGAGTAGCTTGTACAAATACCTCATCTATACTAGTGGGATTAAACATGAGGATGGTATGCCTCATGTAGCTGTGTAGACCACCAATGTACTTCAAAAGAGTTTTTGGTGAGTCTAATGAGATACCCAACATCAATGCTATCTTTTTGAACTCTTGAGTATACCCTTATACACTTTTCCCTTTCAACTGCCGAAGAGTTTACCAACTCATCATGGCTTGTTGCATGTAGGCCAATGGATAGAACTGCTTTTTTATTGCAACAACAAATTCACTCTAGACAGAGATGGTCTTACCATGCTTCTTCATATCAGCTTGGGTTCTACCTTCCCACCAAACCAAGGCAATGCCTCCTAGGCATAGGCTTGCTAGCTGAATCTTACTCTTGTCCGAGTCTATGTTTTGTACCTTGCAATATACATCAATTTGTCTAATCCATTTGTCCAAATTTTTAGCATTTAGCCCTCCATCATATATAGGCAAATCAAATTTAACATCTAACTTAATCAAAGATGCCTTCTTATTATGCACAGGGCTATTAGGAGGTGTGAGAAATATTTCCTCTTTCCCCTTTCCTTTTGAGTGGTCATGGGAATGAGACTCATCTTTTTCTTTATCTTGTTTAGAACCTGATGAAACTTCATCCTTATGCTTTCTAAAGTCCCTATACATTTCTTCTACCATAGACTTTATAGCTAGGAAACTTTCTATGAATTGAGGGTCTAGCCCCATAGAACCTTCCTCTAACATTGTCTTCCAAGGATAGACTCTCCCAATTTCAGGATTAGTTTCCACCAACTCTCCTTCTCCTAATTTGAGCTTTGATCTAGTGAGCATTCACAGCTAAACCAACACAAGCTTGTCTAACCTTACAACCTACTGCTCTGATACCACTTGATCTGATAATCACCCTATGAGTGACACCAATTTAAAGTTTATTAAACAAAAAGGTATTACAAACTCATGTGTCAGTGTGTGTTCTGTGTTATTTAAGCAATGGATTGATCAGATTGCCAATACAAAGACATTTTAAATGGAAAGACAGCAGAGAAAAACAGTAAGCAACCACAAATACACAAGCAATTTTAATAAGGAGTTCACCCTATTCTCCAAGGCTACGTCTCTGGTCTAGCTTTCAGTGGTGGCCTTGTTTTATTGGGTCTTTGAGTAGAGAATTACAATGTAGGGACTCAATGTGAGTTCTCTTGAAGCAGGTTTGCTTGGCAGGGTGGTTTCTTGAATTCCCTAAGCCACTGGAGTACATATACTCTTCTTCTTCCTACCAGCTCTGTGACCTTCTAGTCTACAGTGGAAGGAGACAAATGTAAAGCTCGATCCGGACAGATTCCTCTATGGGATGGCTTGAATCTCTCAAGCTCTGGTGCTCAATGCTACCGCTGGTCAGCTCGACCCTCTATCTATATCTGCTTTCGCTTAACTACCTCTTCTCTAGTTTCTGTCTCTCAGTGTTCAACTATTCAACCGTCCAACTGTGTATTCTATTTCATTGTTCATGGCTTTAGCCATTCGAACTCATGCCCGTTCGATTCCTCTTCTGCCTCTATCGATTCACCTTCTGCAGCTATGCTTGGAGTTCCCTATTTGGCGTTAGCATGAATGCTCGGGAAGTGGCCACGTGTCCCCATCTGAACAGCACCAGCGTACTCATCGGTTCATTTCTTCAGTTATGTCGTGGATGCGTTCTTCCTCCACTGTGGTGGTCAAACGGACCTCAAATCTTTACAAACGCGGCTTAACCCTTTGTCGATTATGCTTCCTCCATTGGGCACAATCTCAGCCGTCCGATCTGGGTCCCCCAGATCCAATATCATACGCATGTCCCGCGCGGTTGACCTGCTCGACCGATAATGTGTGATCAACGATGATTTTCTCTCACCTCCACCGCCACGCATTGATCGTTGAGTGGGATCGCTCCACTTTCTCCAAAAAAGTTTACCATTTGAGGGTGCCCCGATCAATACCGCCGGTTTCCAGAGTGTGGATCCCACCTTGTACGATTAGCACTTTTTTCCTTTCCCGCCCGCAGTTCTCTGGTTCACCATGCGTCCAAGTGCTCGGGCTTCCCCCCATTTCGGCCCTGTTCGCCCAGTGATCACACATCAAAAATTACCTTCTTTTCCTGATCCAGGGCTCTCAGGGGCTACTTTGATCTCCTGCACAGTCTCCATGGACCTCGGTCAGTGTGCTTTGACCGAGGTCCTCGTCGTCCCACGCTGGCTGCCATTGCCACTGGTTCAGGGTGTTTTTGATTGCTGTTTTTTGGAATTTTTGGAGATTCGTATTGACCTAGTACAGTCATGGTTCTTCGCCAGTCTTTGATGGATCCGATTTGGATCAACTGAAAGCCTCCCCTATGTCCATCATAGCTACAACATAGCTCTCCATATCTCAACTGGCCATAGCCCCTTTCAGGTGGGGTTTGGATTCCAACCACTATGTCCCATTTATGTGGCCATACCATTTGCAGCTACTCAAGTAGGTTCAACTCATGTCCAGTCCGAAGCTAATAGGGCTAACAACTTCATTGAGAACATTCAACTTATCTGCTAATAGGTCCATGAAATATTGGAAAAAGTCAATGCCAAGTACAAGCACTTCCATGATCAACATTGGGTGCCACATATGTTCAAGGTGGGCGATAAATTTTGGCTACATTTGCAGAAGGAGCGCATCACTGGACCCCACCACAAGCTTCGCTTTCTTCAATATGGACAATACACCATCACCAAGGCTGTAGGGGACAACGAATTCAAGCTCAACATTCCACCATTCCTTTGTTTGCACCCATTGTTCAATGTAGACTACCTTTTGCCATACTTTCCACCATTTTTCTACACATCCAACATTGCAGAACAACTCACACCAACAAAGTTAAACTCGGACTACATGGAACATGCCACAACTGATCGGATCATGGACACATATATCAAGAACACTCACCAAGAGAGGATCCAACTATATCTAGTTGTCAAAGCAAGCCAACTCCTTCACCAAGGCAAGTGTTTCACAAGGGAACAAGTTCAACAGAAATTCCCTCACCTCATGGAGGCTCTGCACACAATGGGGACCATTGCTTCCTAACGAGGGAGGAATGATATAGGTGAATATTGGTGGCCAACCACCTATTTCACCTAGCTCTCCAGTTGGCTTCATCTGTTTCCTTATTTATAGCAGCATAGTTTTGACCCCCTAAATGATGTTTTTTTGAGGTCTGCAGCAAGCCCATACCCGTAGGCCTATTGTTGCAAGGAAGGGATTTCTGCAAACCTTATAGTAATCAAAGAGATATTTCCAATGAGGTATCTTATGTGCTAAACAAAGATATGACCAAGTTACGACCCCGGGAAGTTGGCTGCCTAACTAACCCCAACAGGGCCCACAAACTCGTGGCATTCCATCTCCCGAGGTTAGGGTTTTGGTTGTTTAGGTTTCCCCCTTGTAGTTCAATAATAAAAATCCCCATGAGCCTCATTGTAACACAGTTCAGAGGCATGTCACTGCCACATCTCTTCTCAAAGATAAGTTACCATCACCCGAGCTAGTTTATTTCCATTCTGTATGTAAGCATATTTCATTTCTTTGATATTTTAATGAAATGAAGTGTTATTTCTGTTGAAACTTTGTATTTATGGTTATAACTATATTTTGTTGCGTTCATATTTAAGTTCGGATCACTAGAGGATGTGGATGTTGTGACCCTTGAGTATGAGTTGTTGCAACTCTCTACTTAATTATAGTTGTTGCAACTTTGATCTACTATTACTCATGCTACAACTGTAAGTTGTTATCATTGTTGTCGCAAATCTTAACTTCCTACTGCTACAAATATTATCTCATTGTTGTTGTGACTTCGCCTCTTTGATGTTGCAACTCACCATATGGTTGTTTCTGCAACCTGCTCAAGGCTATTGCTACAACGTTGAGGAAGAGTGTTATAACTCCATGCCAACTATAACAATGCAACATTCAAATGAACAATTGTCATTTGTGGACCAGATAGGTAGTCAAGTAACCAATCACCTCACATAGGAAAATGGAAAAGGCGAATAGGTGCTAGAAAGGAATGAACAACTTAGCCACCACCCATAATATAGTTGATTGAGTCAAAATGTGCCTGAATCTTGTTATTTCTTGAAAATTTAATGTAATAGGATGGAACAATTTGATATTCAAGACTAGTCATCAATTGATTTGGTTAATGTAGATAGCACATTTCATGTATAAAACCAATTCTCTCTTTGAGTTGAAGAGCAAAGCTAAGCTAGCTAAGTCAGAACTAAATATTTTGTTGTAATTCCAATTCTTTGCAATACACATTCCTTTTTCATTCATGTTCGATCAATGACACGTTGAGTACCTAACACATTATTATTTTTGTAACTAGTGGCTCGTCTAAGGAGGTTAGCCCCCCACCCCCCCCCCCCCCCCCCCCTCCTGTAACTAGGTATTATTTATACGTTCTAAAGTAGCTATAATATTTTTCTGTCTTTTATTTCCAGCAATTCCTTTAATTTCCAATTAGTTATAACCTTTTTAGTTTCTCTTTTGTTGTAACTTTGACATTTCTTTGCTATAAGTTTAGGTTTGGTTGATTTTTCTATAATTATTGCAACTCTAAATTTCAATTGTTGTTACTCTAGAATTAACATTGCTACAACCTCAATCATCTATGCCATTGTAATTACGTAACATAGATATATTGTTGCAACTCTCTGGCATAGATTTATTATTATTTAATATTGACATTAATTATGAACTAATCATTGGGATTTATATAGTATTGTGACTCAATTGGTTGTTGCAAATCCCATTGTTGCAACTCCAAAGTGACAAAAATTTACTCTATTTATTTTTTAGAATTATAATTACTCTATTACTTATTGAATTTTGTTTACAACATTGGACTGTAGCATCAATTATTTTGTTATCAAGGCGTGGTCTGAAGAATTGTGAGTGATTGCAACTTATTACACACGTAACTACATTTTTTAAAGTAATCAAAGATCATATTAACACTAGAACAAGTCATCTTAGATGCATGTGTGATTTATTTCCTACAAGTGTGATATTTATTTTTCTGCAAGTGTTCTTTACGTTCATGCAAGTGTGGATTGGATTGCAAGTAGAATTTCCTTGGTGACTTGTTAGAGCATCCCAAGATCTTGTTCTATGACACTCAATTAGGTTACTACAACTTCATATTGTACTAATACAAATAGTGCATGACAAATTGCAAGTTCTATACGAACCTCAAATTGAAAATTAAATGAATGGACTTTTTGTTGTCTTTCTCTACAATTAGAAAGATGATTAAAAGGCCCATCATTTTTGGCATCGTTGTCAGGGAACTATGTTTTACTACTTAATTTTTGTCTTTGATTGCTTGTTTTAGTAGATATATATATTTTTTTCAAATTAACATAATCAATTTATTATATTAAGATGAATGTATATTTAATCTTTCATGCTCAAAACTAGAGAAAAAAAGAGGTATATTTACCAAAAATTGCTAGAAAACTAACATTGTAGGACAATCTCAAGATGAGAAAGAGCACAGGAAATTGAATTACTCCCATAGTGAGCTCTCTTGTGGAAAATAAGCTTGAAATATCTAGCCAGAAGCCCAAGTTCACACAAGCCTCATTCTTTGCACCAACATAAACTATTTTTTCTAAGGATCTGATTAGTGAGAAACTCCTCTTAGGAGATGATTTTTCCAAAATCTCCTAAAGCACCTTCAAAGAAGGAAGACAAGCCTCAATAAACATGGACCATGAAGTCAAGGAGGAAGTGACCACTTTGAAATCCATATTCTTGAATAAAAAGAGGAGATAAAGATAAAAACATTCTTCATTTAGTTGTGCCCAACTTCCACAATCTTGCTAAGGAAGATTCTAATACATTTCTTTTCGAGTTCAATGTACTCTGCCAAAGTTACGACTATGTGACAGTTGCTCAAAAGTTAAAGTTATTTCCTACCACCCTCAAGAATGTATCGCTACATTGATTCATGAGCCTCAATAAGGGTAGCATCTGCACAGGGGACCAAATGAAGTAGAAATTCCTAGAAAAGTAGTAAGACCATTGTAATGATAAGGAAATAAAGGACGAGGTATTATGAATGACCCAAAATGAGGGAGAGAGCCTTAACGAATACACTAACAGGTTTAACTACAATCTAAATACAGCAAGGCAAGCAAACCTGGATCCTAAGACACTATGTGTCCTATTGTTAGGAGGAGTTCATGATGATTGTATGAAGATCCTCAATACGATGGGAGGTGGAGATGTCCCTCAATTACCTTACAATGTCATAACTAAATTATGTCAAAAATACTATAGAGGCACTTTTAAGGATGGTAAAGTGGCTAGAGACATACTAACAAAGATTGGAAAATTTGTTGGAAATGGGGTGATAAGGGAAGAGATTGGGAACATGCTCGAAGAAATCAAGACCAACACACTAATTTCCTTGAGCCCTGGGCTGGATAGGGTACAAATGAATAAGAAGAGGGAAGAAATAGAGTTAACCCTCGCCATCTTCTACTGTATATGTAGAAGAAAGCACCCACTGAAGGAATGTCCCTTGGATCAAATTGAGGTTTGTGCCATATGTAGCAAAGAACATGACACAAATAGCTGACCATATTTTCTTGATTTGAAATTTGTTTATCAGGAAGTAGATGAATCAAAACAATTGTGTTTCATGGCTCAAAAAAGACCACGAAAATAGTAACCTCAAGGTATGATTCAGGACTAGTCTCAAAGTTATAATTCTTTTTACACTAATCCTTCTATGCAATATGCTTCTTAGCCATGGTGTGCCAACACAATCATGGATGGCCCCTCCTCCTCCAAGCCAACTTTGGAAACAAGGGTAAAGAAATATTGCTTGTGGAGCACCAAAAAAAGCCGTAGTACAATCATCCATGTAGCCTCAACCTCCTTCTTAGATGCAAGCATCCATATCAACACCTCCTCATTCAAAATTACATGTATAAACTATTCCTATCCCTAATAATGGGGGGTATCCCAACCAACATAGGGCAGTGGACTTGGTACCTACCCTATCTATTCTATCTCTTCCCTAGAATGCTTGAATACTCATCTTCAGTTTGGGAAGACACTAACCCAAAACCATTCTCCTGTTCATATTGAAGATTTGAATGAGGATATTTGGAATGAAGAATAGAAATAAGAACCATCTCTTAGACCTTTGAATGACCATGCATGATCTGAACCTCAAAACCCACCTTTTCTAGAGAGATTAACCCAGGAGAAACCTATTACTTAGCCCAAGTTTTATTTCTTGGGAGAACTCAAGAACATGTGTGTTATAATACCGTTGTTTCAAGCCATTAAGGATGTTCCCATCTATTAAAAAATGATAAGGTAAATTCATTTAAGAACTCTCGATTGAAGAAGGACAAATCCCCAAACTATCCATATCATGGGAAAACTGTCAGACTTAATGGGGGGGGGGGGTTCTCATAGCCAAATATTTTGACCGCAACAACCCAATAGTTAGTGTATAGATCAATAATACAGTCATCCCTAACACATTAATTTATCTAGGTGCTTCCATTAATTTCATGATGCGAGAAACTATGAATCCTTAGGACTCTTGTCTTAGGAAAACCCATATTATACTCCAACTTGTTGACAGATCCACCATTAAACCCAAGGGAATATTGGAATATGTAGTGATATTTGTCAATTCTTGGGAATATCCCACTAACTACATGGTCTTACAAACCAAATCCTCTTTGGGTGGGTATCCTGTAATTTCGGGAAGACCGTGGTTGGCCACTAACTATACTTATATAGGTTGTTAATCTAGCAACATGACAATTTATTATGGGACTTGTACTAAACAACTAACCTTGTATCCTCTCACAAAGCCTAGCATAGAATTTAAAAGACCACTCTAGGCCAGAGGAGAGGAAAGATATGAAGAAGAAGAAGCTCAACAAGTCCTCTCCATAGATCAATATCCATCCATAAGAGAGAAAACCAAGGATGATGAAATTAGTGATTTCATAACTTTATCCTCTCCCAACTCACATGTTATTGACCATTTTATGCATCCTGAAGCATAAGATTCTCTTTCCTCAACAAGTACTTCACCATTAGAACACCATTCCTCAACTAAAGAAAACTAAGAGTTAACTATAGAAACTATAGAAATCAGCCCTAGGAAAACCTTGAACATTAATTGAGAACTAACTAGACCAAAAAAAAATAATTGGTTAAGATGTTGCAAAAGCATAGTGATGCCTTCACACGAGATTACTATGACATGAAAGGGATCCATCTTGAACTATGTAAACACACTCTCTCTCTCTCTCTCTCTCTCTCTCTCTCTCTCTCTCTCTCAGATCTATATACTATATATATAATATATATATATATATATATATATATATATATATATATATATATATAATATATATATATATATATATATATATATATATATATAATATATATATATATATATATTAAAAGAAACATCTAGACCCATTTGCCAATCCCAACATTGGATGAATCCAACGCTAATGGAAATAGTGAATGAAGAGTTGTAGAAATTGCTTGAAGCGAACTTTATCTAGTCAATTCCAACATCTAATGGTTCTCCTCTCTTGTCATTGTGCTAAAGAATGGTAAATAAATGATTTGTGTAGGCTATTGAGAGCTCAATAAAGCAATACACAAGGACCATTAATTTCCACTTCCATTCATTGACAAGGTGTTGGACACACTAGCAAGGAAGAAATACTTTTCTTTCCTCAATGGTTTAATGGGTACAACTAGATCCAGATCATGCATAAGGATCAATACCAAACAATGTTCACCTTTCCATGGAGAACATTCACCCATTGAGGTTTTTCATTCAGGTTATTTAATGCTCCTACCACCTTTCAAAGAGATGTACTCTGTTTATTTTTTTATTTGATTCATGATTGCGTGGAGAGATATATGGATGAGTTTACAATGTATGGTGATGAATTTTAAGGGGCATTAGAAATTTTAGAAAAAAATTAATCAGGTGTAAATAATCCAATATTACCCTCAACAACACGAAATGTGAAATGATGTTAAGTGATGACATCATATTGGGGCATTGCATTTCTAATAAAGGAATCCAATTGGACTTGGAAAAAATTGAGGTAATATTAAATTTGCCGACTTCACAAAAGAGGTACAAAGTTTCTTAGGACATGCTACTTACTATCGCCAATTTATTAAAAATTTCTCACAAATTTCTCGTCCACTACTTTCTTTACTTAACATGAATTCTATGTTTTTGTGGACAAAGAGTTGCTAGAATGTATTCAAAGAAATAAAATCTAAGGTATCCGTGTTGAAAAGTGTGCAACAAGAAATGCTAAATTTAGAAATTGCTAAAAATAGAACTACTAAAAATAGCAGTTTGGCCAATAAGCATTTTGGCCACCTTGGGTGAGAGGTGAAATTGCTAAAAATAGCATCTTCTAAAAATAACATTTCATGTTCCCTTCCTATTTTTAGCAGTCCATGGTCTAACTATAGGAAGTAAAATCAAATTTGGTCTTACCAGCAGTTTAAAATATTAATTAATTAATCTCCATGAGTTAATTAGTTATGGAAAATTAAACTTTAAGTCTTTGTGAGAACATGCAATTAGTTGTCCTTGGGTTCACTCATGTATCTAGTGAACGCACGACCGGATTTGTGCTTTGCGGTGAACCAGCTGAGTCAAGCTATGGTTCAGCCAACCAAGTTATTTTGGAAGGCGACAAAGCATGTGCTGAGATATCTCAGAGGCACTACACAATATGGATTATGGTACAGGCGAACAGAGGGAGTGAAGCTCCAAAGCTTCACGGATGCAGATTGGGCAGGTAGTCCATCAGACAGCAAGAGCACTTCTGGAGGAATCTTCAACCTTGGGTCAGATATAGTTTCTTGGTATAGCAGGAAACAAAAATCAGTTGCACTTAGCTCGGTAGACGCTGAATACATGGCTGCTAGTTAGGCTGCATGTGAGGCCATTTAGATGCGGAAGATTCTAGTGGGATTGTTTGGTCAGATGATGGATCCTACCATGATATATTGTGATAATTAGAGTTGCATTAAATTCTCCGAGAATCCAGTGTTTCATGACAGGTCCAAGCATATAGATATCCGCTATCATCATCTACAAGATTGTGTGGTCAAGAGGATCATGATGCTGCTATACATTTCGATCGAGGAACAAGATGTAGATATTTTGACAAAGGCATTGTCAAAGGGCAAGTTTGAGTTTCATAGAGATAGGATCGAGGTTGTTGATAATCCCTTTCTTGTTGAGAGGGAGTGTTGAAAAGTGTGCAACAAGAAATGCTAAATTTAGAAATTGCTAAAAATAGAACTCCTAAAAATAACACTTCTAAAAATAGCAGTTTGGCCAATGAGCATTTTGGCCACCATGAGTGAGAGGTGAAACTGCTAAAAATAACATCTTCTAAAAATAGCATTTCATGGCCCCTTCCTATTTTTAGCAGTCCCTGGTCTAACTTTAGGAAGTAAAATCGAATTTGGTCTTACCAACAATTTAAAATATTAATTAATTAATCTCCATGAGTTACTTAGTTATGGAAAATTAAACTTGAAGTCTTTGTGAGAACATGCAATTAGTTGTCCCACTGATTGATGAATTTATCCTTGATTCTCTCCACTGATTGAGGAATTAAGCATGAGTTCTATAATGAGAGAATCAGTTGACTTAGTTTAACTTAGTCAAGTCCAGTTGGATTATTTTAACAAGTTGTTAAAATAATGAGATATAGTTTGTTGATGCTTGCATGCATGTGGCAACTATTATTTTCAGATAATTGAGTATTTTCTCATGGATAACTAATGCATGGCAGTTCAGATAGAGACCCAATTGAGATCAGATGAGGGACAATGTACTATCAGATGCTTGGATATTTCTAGTATCTATTCCTTGCATGCAGGAGGAACTGGTGTCCTCAAGGATTGCGTACTTGGACCTGAGGTTGACAACATGTCTGATCTGGGGCCAATTCACACATGTTATGTAATTGGACCCCAACCAAAATTTCGCAAGGAAATAGGGGATTGGAGGACTTGTGGCCTATATATTGAGGCCTATGTAGTCTATCATCTTCATGTTCTGATTGCAGAGAGTACAAGATAGTTCTTGAGCTGATTCTTTTTGTATGTTGAAGAGGATTTCCACTTGATTAATAATACATATAGGGGTTTTATGCTAGTGCTTTCCCTAATGATATATCTTGTGTTATGGTTGATTATTTCTCTTACTCAGTTATATATGTTTATGCTTGTTGTTGCTCATGAATTTGATTATGCTTCCGCTTAATGTTTTGTAGAACTAGATCAAGTATTATGCCTTAGTGCATGCATATATCAGTTTGATCTACAGGTGAAATTTCTACAACCCGCGACTCCTATTTTCAGAGGAATCAATTGATGCCTCCAGTTTCATATCCCTATAAATGTGTTAAACATCAATTTTGGAGTTGTTCCAAGATAATTAGAAAGTAATGATCCCTATGCAATATACTACATTAGTAAAAGTATTTCACCCACAAAGTTAAATTATATTGTAACTAAAAAGGAATTTCTTGCAATGATGCATGCAATCAATAATTTTAAAAATTAGATCACATGATGTACAATAGTGCTACACGCTAACCATGCTGCCATCAAATATTTAATGAACAAATTGATTAGGAATGGCAGGGTAACTAGGTGGTTATTGTTATTACGAGAATATGATATAATAATCTTGAATAAACCTGGGAAAGATAACATAGTAGTTTATTTTCTCTGAAGGCTTTCATCTAACGAAAATGAGCTTCCTATAGAATACTCTTTCCTTAATAAGCACCTATTTGCGGTTTCTACTAACTCTCCTTGGTTGCAGATATCACTAACTATTTGGCTACAAGAAAAAATCCACATCACTTATCTCCAAAGGAGTGAAAAAATAACAAAGTTGGAGGTTCTCATGGATCGATGGTTGTCTCTTCTACATAGGCCCTAATCTCATCATCCAAAGATGTGTACAGGAAGATAAGATCCATGATATATTTTAGTCTTGCCATGATTGTCCATGTGGTGACCACTTTGCAAATAAGGGAATTGGCTACAAGTTACTTCACCAAGGGTACTATTGGCCCACCATCTTCAAGGATGTTGAGAAATATGTGAAAAGGTGAGATAATTGCTAGTGCATGGGATGATTAGTACAATATGATGAGATGTTGTTGCAACATAGTTGGATTTGGAACCCTTTGATAAATGGGCCCTCAATTTTATGGGACCAATCAATTTTTCTTCTTGTCATAACTCCTACATCCTTTTATCTACTCGTTATGTTATGAAATGGATGTAAGTAAAGACACTCTCCATCAAAACTAAGAAAGCAGTAGCAAAATTCCTTCATGAGGATATCTTCACCAGGTTTGGGATACCTCAGGAAATAGTCATTGGTGGAGGAACTCAGTTCACTTCGAGCTTCATTACAGACTTGATGGCCATATACAAGATCACACATAGGGTTACTACACCATATCACCCACAAACGAATGGGAAAGTGGAAGGGATGAACATATTTCTTGAGGATATCATCACCAAGAATGTTCAACTACATCTCAATGACTAGGCAGATAAACTCCCCAAAGCTCTATGGCCCTACCAGACAATAGGGAGAACCATTATTGGTTTAAATATGAACTAGTCTAATCTAAGAGAATATTGTTTCCAATTGAAATGAAAATATAGATGCTTAGAATAACTGTCAAACTTGGAATGGATTTAGCTAAATCCTAGAAGGAGAGACTCCTTCAGATCAACGAGTTAGATGAACTTCACTAGGTTGTCCTATAACAAACAACAATGATACAACATTAAAGAACTAGGTGGCATGACAAGTTCATTAAGAAGAAGAAATTCAAAGCTAGAGGCTAGGCCTTACTATATGAATCTAGGTTCAAGGATTTTAGGGGAAAGTTCTACACTTAATGACTTGGGTCCTATGAGATTGATATAGTGTATTATAACAAATCCATAAAAATTCACACCATCAAAAAAGATAGATGACTCCTCTAATGGTAAACATTCATAGGATTAAAATGCATCATAAACCTTGTCCAAGAAAGCCTTTTTGAGGAGATCACCAATGGATGCACTGACCTAGAGATGATCGAAAAAGGAGGAATCCTTGCTAGATAATTTGTTCTTCAAACATTTAAAAATAAAAGGAGACATAATAAGATCCCATGTATGAAAACCTTTGGGGGAATCCATAGGGAAATATTATGTTGGTAGATACCATGTTTACATACACACACACAAACTCATAAACAAGAGGGCACTTCATGGTTTCATGATGGTTATGTCAAGTTCCTTTTTCTTATGAATCATTTACAATTTTTTTTAATAAATTGGTTTTCAAGAAATTAAATAGAGGATATTGTTGTTTCTACAACTATGTTGATATGCTACCATTGCTACAACTCTGATGTTTCCACTAAATAACCAAGGGTTAATTGTTGCAACTCCATATTGCCATTTTTGTAACTTGATGCTTTATTATTGGTATTGTAACTCAAAGATGAAAGGCTAGTTGTTGCATCATTGGAGCATCATTGCTACAACTATGAAAGCATTGTTGTTGCAACTCTAGAAGCACCATTGTTGCAATTTTGGAGCACCATTGATGCAACTTTGGAAGCACTGTTTTTGCAGCTTTAAAGTATCATTGTTGTAACTCCACCTCTGTGATCTCGATAACCATAACAGGCAACAAAAATTCCTGTTGCAACACCATGACTACACTGAGCTTCAAGTCTACCAACATTTTTGCTACAATTCTAAACATTGTCGCTGCAACTCTAAGATGATGTTGTAACTTTGGGTTTACATTTCAACTCTAATGTTAAATGGGATCCTAACTATCCTGTGGGGCCAATCCACTGGCAAAATAGAGGTATGAACCATTAGAGCCACTCATGGAAAGTTAGAAGGTATGTATCTTGAACTATGTAATGAGTGATGAATGTCATTACTTGACCCGATCCCTTGCATCACTTGCCATTGCCTCCAACCTATAACATGATTTCCAAGACTGCTCCTTTCGTAATTGGAAACCTCTACCCTTTAGACCGTTCATTCTACTTTGTAGCCACAATTTTACATGAGCTCTAACTAGAAAAGATGGGAGGTTCATTCAACTACAAAGAACCTACATGGGAACTATTACTTGAAGTGTATGACCATATTGGTGAAATATTTCAGAAAGGAGGATAAACAAAGTATATCAACCATCTCTAGGGGTATGATGATGATGTAACCCTAGAATTCACCATGAATTTTAGTGAAGATAGAATTGTGATGGAAGGGACAATGATGAATGTAATATAGGAGGTCATAACAAAAGTAATAGGGCTTTCAAGCACTAGAGAATGTTGGTACTGTAAAAGGAGGTTGAATCCTGAAATCATGCAAAAATTACTTGAACTAGGGGAAGCCCTATAAAAGAAAAGAATAGGGCTTGAAAAGAGGTTATTTCCAAACCCTTGGGGGGGTGTGGCACTGGTAGTGCAATGATATACACTTGTGAAGGCTGCCATGGATTAGTGTACCTAGAGAAACTTTGACTCCTGGACCACCTGTAGCATGGAAGGCTAGTCGATTTGTTATTCTTCCTCTAGAGGATGTTGTAGAACATGACTTCATTTGTAAAAAATTCTTCCCAACCATGAGAAACCCTCTCACATCACGAGCTTGTCAGGCTCCTAGTCTAGCATGCATTGCACAAAGAAGGAATGTTTTGGAGTGAAGTTTCAAGGATAACAACTATATTAGAAATTGTTGCAACTGCACCTAGAGAAGCCGTAGTTTCAGAAACTCCACCAAGGGACAACACTATAATAAATATAAATATTACAAATTCAAAAGATGCAACTCCAAATGCTATGAAAACCCTAGAATTTGTTGCAAATTCAGGATCTGCAATCATAGAGGTCTTTTTTGTGACTCCACTTTCCATGGAATACACCCTAGTGTTTCGATTGAAGAATAATTTCCTAAGGGTTTTGCTACAAATCCATAGAGAGATGAAGGAAACCATGACATTGATGTAAAACCCCTAATGAAGAGACTATGAAGGATGAATAAGAGGCCAAATCATGTGCCTATCCCAAGGAAGAAAAGGACCAGATACACTTTCATAGCTGTAACCTAGCAAATAGTCAAAGAAACCCATGTTGTTCCACAAGAACCAACGGGAGTAGAAATAGAGAGAGTTGTAGCAAAAGAAAAACCCTTACTACCCCACAAGAACCAGTAGGGGTAGAAACAAAAGAACCCATTGCTGCCTCACAAGAACTAGTATAAGTTATTGGAAGAAAGACACTCCGTTGAAACATTAGAACCAACAAACATGACGAGGGACAAATAGACCTTGCTCAACCTATATTTTATGAAATAAGGACATATGAATTTGTTAAAAGAAAAGAATAAACAAGGGAAACTCTTGTAGAAGGTCTTGCTATGATTCAGGATGTATATCAAGAGGAAGAGGAAGGTATGGAGGAGGCCACTATTGTAACTCCTAGAGTATAAGAAGACATTGTTGTATAAGGAGAAAAATAGGTTGAAACTGTTGAAGTAGAGAGACCATTGTTTCCTTAGAATTTTAAGGGAAATATAAGGACATGAGGTAGAAAATAATAAGTACTATTCTAATTATGCCCTTCTATACATCGTTTTTCAAGAAGAATCATAAGCTAGAATTGGAGAATAATAAGCTTCAAACTACTGTTAAGATATGGAAATATGAATTGTTGAAGGGTAGGACCTTTGATGGATTAGAGTGCATTTCCCAAGCAACAAATTCTCTTATGATAAAATAACCTCTCTTGGAAATGACTAGGATCATCTAGACTCCCTAAAGAGAAATAAAAGAGGTGGTTGTTTAGATAGAAGAAAAAATGCCTACCATGACTGGAATTTCTACCCAAACTAAAGTCAAAACAATAGAAAAAAGGGCACCCAAATAAAATTCCCAATAAATGGGTGAGAGAAAAAGAAGACAAGTGGAAACAATTAATAGCTTCATATGAATAAGGTGTGATGGCTATAAAGGAGCACCGACAAATTATTAGATCATTAAGGGAGAAGCGGGTTGAATATTTTGAAACCCATAGGATTCAATGGGAAGAAGAAAGAATGGAAGACAAGAAATTATTTGACTTTGTGAAGCACGTGAATAAGTTGGAAATTGAGAAAATCCAACTTGGATTATTGGTCGTCTTCTCACAATAACAACAAGAATGTGTTTAAAAGAGTTGTTCCACTAAGAAGGCCTTTCACAACTAAGTACCAAAATATGTTCCCTGGGTATTATTTTTCTTGCAACAATTTTGGTCATAAAGCAATAGATTGTAGAGCTTAGGTAAGAAGTGATCATGTGAGATATATAAATAGAGTACCTTATAAGACCTCAAAGAATGATTACTTAAGAGACAAAACAAGAATTTATCATGGGTTTGTTGATGAAAATTGTAATTTATTTGCTCCCTTACTTGATTACAATATTGAATGTTATAAGTGCAATAACTATGGGAACTTAGCACATCACTATAGAAGAAGCATAATAAATTATTATAAACAAAAAAAGTAATAAGATGTTCTTACCAAGAATAGATAAGGATACACAAAGGTATAGAAAAGGAAGCAAGAAGCACAAAAGAATGAAGAATGAATATTTTCACTGTATGCTCAAAACAAAGGAAGTCTTGGTACACTGATAGTGGATTTTCAAAACACATGATAGGGAATCAAAACAAATTTATCACCCTAAAGGAAGAAAAAGGAGGCAACATTACCTTTAGAAATAATGTTTGTGCAAGGATAGTTGGAAAAGATATGGTTAGTCTTGATGATGGAAATACTAAAACATAGAAAGTATTGTATGTTTAATATTTAAAACACAATCTTCTAAGTGTCAGTAAATGTGTGATCAAGGTTACAACCTCACATTTCATTCTAAATGATGTGAAATAACAAAAGCAATTTTAGGAAGATTAGTGGAAAATGAAAACAAAACCTTCAACGATGTATACGTCCTTGAAGTCAAAGGAGAAAAATATTGCATGGGACAAGTAGACAAACATTGGTTATGACATAAAAGAACGGGTCATATAAACTTTGAAAATCTAGTAAAACTCAACAAGGCACAAGAAATAAGAGATATGCTAATGATTTCAAAACCTATAGACACTATTTAAAAGCCATGCCAACACAAGAAGCAGTCAAGAGTTAGTTTTGATACAAAGGAGTACTCAACATCAAATCCATTGGAACTAGTACATACATACCTCTACGAGCCAACAAGAACCCAAAATTTAAAAGGTGAGAGTTATTTTATGCTACTTATTGATGGTTACATAAGAATGACATAGGTTACATTTTTTAGAGAAAAACATGAAGCATTTAATAAGTCTAAAGTTTCAAAACCCTAGTTGAAAATGAGATGATTTAAAAATAACGTGCTTAAGATCATAAATAGGAGGTGAGTTTACCTATAATGAATTTAATGAATTTCGTGAGAATCATGTAATCAAGAGACATTTTTTTGCAGGAAGGATTGCACAAAAAAATGGATTTTTAGAAAGGAAGAACATAACAATACAAGAAATGGATAAAACAATTTTGAATGAAGCCAAACTACCATAAACATTTTGGGGAGAAACATTCAACACACTAATCTATATTATGAATACATCACAAATTAGAGTGAACATTAATAAGAAACCTTATGAATTATGGAAAGGTAGACCAACTATAGTCAAATTATTCAAAGTATTTTGGTGAAAGTGCCATATAAAGATAAATGGAGATAATATAAGCAAGTTGAATTCTAGAATAGATGAAGGTATCTTTCTTGAATATGGACCTAGAAGCAAGACATACAAATGTTACAAAAAAATATTGTGCAAGGTGGTAAAAAGTGTTGATGTAAGAGCTGTTGAAGAAATACCTCAAAAAGAAAAGTCACAAAAAATGAAAACCCAAGGGAGACAATATATAGAGAATGATAAAAGGAACAAGAAGAGAAAGAACAAAATAAAGACACAGAAGAAATAGAACACCAATATCGAAAGACACCATTTAGACTTGTCCAAAAGTATAATCCAAAAAATCATATTTTAGCGATATAGATACAAGAGATTAGACTAGAAGAGGATTGGTAAGTATATCAAAAAAAAAAAAAAAGCTTTTATTTTTCCTATCCAAAATAGATCCTGAGAACTTTAAACAAGCTAGTGAAGATAAGCATTGGGTTAATGCCATGGAAGGAGAACTAGATCGAATTTAGAAGAATGAGGCATGTGAATTTATGCCCAAATCAAAAGACAATAATGTGATTGGCACAAAATGGGTCTTTAGAAACAAGTTAAACGCAAATAGATAAGTAGTAATAAATAAAAAGAGATTGGTCTGTAAAGGGTATGCTCAAGTTCAAGGTACTGACTTTGAAGAAACCTTTACTCTAGTTGCATGATTAGAAGTAATCATAATGTTTTTGGCATTTGCATGTTTCACAAACATCAAAGTCTATTAAATGGATGTAAAGTCAACCTTTCTAAATGGAAATATAGAAGAAGTATATATTGAATAACCATAAGGATTTCAATTCTCAAAAAATAAAGAACATGTATGCAGATTGAAGAAATCAACCTATGGACTAAATTTAGCTCCCAAAGCTTGGTATTCAAGACTTTAAAAATACTTATGACAACAAGGTTTCAAATGAGGAGCTACAAATAACAATATTTACATCAAATCAGAAAATAAAAATGTGTTAATCATTGTGGTTTATGTGGATGATATCATTTTTGGAAGTAACACTAACTAAATGAGCCAAAAGTTTGCAAAATAAATGAAAAAATAATTTGAAATGTCCATGCTTGGAGAAATTTCATTCGTTATAGGTATGCATATTTATCAATCCAAAAAAAATATATTCATTTCTCAAGCCAAATATATAAAGGAGATGCAAAAGAAATTTGGAATGGAAGATTGTGCACTTGTCAGTACATCCATGATCATAGATGCAAATTGAGAAAAGATGATGAATCCCCATAAACAAATCAAACATTGTACATATCAACGTTTGGTAGCCTACTATATGTGACAATGTCATGGCCAAACATCATGCAAGTAATGATATTGTTTGCAAGATTTTAATCCGCACCAAAAGAGACACATGGGCAAGCAACAAAAATAATATTCAAATATTTGAAGGGCACATTTGAATTTGGATTGTGGTATTTAAGAAGTAAGGATTTCAATCTAAAATCATATATAGATGTAGATTGGGTAGGAAGTATTGATTATGAGAAAAGTACATGTGGATGAGAATTATTTCTAAGAAATATCCTAGTATCATGGTTGAGCAAGAGACAAAGTTTAATCTCTCTATCCACAACAAAAGCCTAATATATTGCAGTGGTAGCATGTTGCACAAGTTCTATAAATGAAATAAACACTAAAGGATATCAAGGTAGAATATGCTCAACCAACATAAATCATTTGTGAAAACACAAGTGCAATCAAAATTTCAAAGAATCCTATTATGCAACCATCAATTACCACTTCCTAAGAGAATAGGTATCCAAACAAAGTGTTAAGTTGGAATACGTTGCCACCAAGGAACAATTTGTAGATGTTTTTACCAAACCCCTTCCTAGAGAAATATTTCAATATATAAAACACAATATGGGAGTGATATCCCTCTTATCTCGCCAATAAAGGGAAGCACAAGCTCAGGGGGAGCATGCCTTTTCCATTGATGTAAAAGGGGGATATGTTGTAGATAGAGGAAGACTTACAAACACAAGGAAAGTTGCAAATAGAGTGAGTGTTATAGTATTCTTGAAAAATTGACTAAGGGTTTCCACCAATGAAAAAGTGGGAGATTGTTGGAAATTTTGTTTTCATTGATGTTAAAAACAAGAAAAGACTATAAATGTCCACGATAAATATTGCAAGATGAATATTGTTTGAAATATTGTTTGGATACCTAGTTTTTTTATGCCCATTTTAGATACCCTATCTTTGAAGGCCCTTTAACAAAAAAGAACTAGCCCAAATGGGAACTTATCATATATGATTGAAATTATTATTCCAATACTTTTCCGATGGTATATGCCATTCCCTGTAAGGAGGAGATATAAAAGATTCAATTAAGTCAACATAGCTAGAAAGTACAGGTTGACCCAAGCAATTTTACAAGTCGGCCCAATAAGTGAATTAAAAAAAACTACAAATAAAGGATAGATGAGTAGATTTGAACATCATCCAAGCAAGAAGAAATATTAGGTGCACAAGAGAAGCTAGGGAATAATATTTTGGTTTTAATGGTGGAGCAAAAATGTGATTTGTGAAGTGAACAAGTTATCTTTAATTTTTCACTATAAATTTTCTTCCGAGATGTTTTAGATTGTGCATTGTTGAGGTCAGAGAGATAAGATATCTAGGAAAATGTGGTAAAAATTGTATACTTCGATTCACTATAATTTCAATGATATGCCTTGTGCCAATTAGGCTTTATTAATGCTCTTGATCTGATTCAAATAAGTCAGTTTGGCATTTTTCCTAAAACTTGTTTTTTGAGAAGTTTCAAATTATGGAATATTGAGGAGATAGATGCAATGTTCGTAGATGTATATGATAAAGACTTTTGTTCACTAAAATTTCGTAGATATTCCCTATGGAAGTTAGGGTTTTTAAATAGTCCTCAAATTAGCTTCAAGCATGTCAGTCTGGAATTTTTGTTATAACTTATTTTTTGGAATATTTTAAATTATGAAAATTTAGACCTATGGAGACATATAGTAGTACCTTCTGTAAAAATTTCATACTTTGGTTCATTATACTTTCGCACTTCTATAATTTAGGGTTTTTAATGATCCTAGAATTAGTTTCAAATAGGTTAACTTGGAATTTTTCTGTAACTTATTTTATGGGACTTTTTAAATTGTAAAACTCTAGAGATATAAGGAGACATACATAAGTTCCTTTGGTAAAAATTTAAGAGCCAGATTCGTAAAATTGGATACATGGCATGCTATACAAGTTCAATCTCGGGAAGAGGCCAATAACAACAAGTTTTGGGAGAAACAAACTCGGTGAAGGTAGAAGAAGAAAGTATACACAATGAAGGTTGAAGCAATGAGTGAACTTGGTGAAGGAATAAATATCGAGAAAACTCAATGAAGTAAGTTGGAGCCTTGGAATATTTGCGGTAGTGGGGATTGGTGTCTTCAATAGGTTGATGCTTGTGAATATTTGTAGTTGTGGTGATTGGTGTCTCAACTAGGTTGGTGCATATGAATATTTTCCATAGTGGGAATTGGTGTCTCTAGTAGGTTAATGCATACAAATATTTGTAACAATAAGTTGGTTCCTACAAAGAATGATAAAAAAAAATCATTTGTGGTTTTGTCCCAGAAGGGTTTCCATGTAAATCTTGTGTTCCACTTTTGTAGCTTGTAGCTAATAGATATCATATGTGTTTGTCTTCTTATGGTTCATGAATGTTTGAATAAGTAAATATTGTCTTATATTGATTCACTCACCCCCACTCTTACTATAAGTGTTTGCTTAACACTCTCTTTTTCAAACCATTGCTAATAAAAATGAGACTAATTAACATTGTTTAAATAATAGATATGATCTTCACCCAAAAATTTGTAACTCATGGTTAGGAACATGGGAAAAACAACTTTTATGGTTGGATACAATATAGAGATGAGTGGTTAGTTCAAGTTGATAGTGCACTGACAAGATTTTGAGGCTGTTAGGAAAGAACTTCAGCTAACTACCATACCAATATTTATGGATTAATTAACAAAGAAAATCAATCTATTTTGCATATAACATGCCACTATATGTCATTATATTAAATAACTAGCTGATCTAATACAAAATATTTCATATTTAATAATAGTAGATCAACAATTTCAATAGTAAAAATCATGTATTAGCTTTGTAGAATCAACACAAGATCTTGACAATTATAACAAACTCATCTAATAGATCCACCCTCCACTTGTTGTTCACTAAGTTGTAGTGATCAAACTAAGACTTAGTGACTCAGAGGTATATTAATGACTAGCATGATTAAATCTTATAAATTTCAATGATTTGTTAATAGTTTTTAACCATCACAATCACGAATAAGAATAATGGTCATGGTCATGGTCCATTGCCTAAAGTCTCCTTTAGTGATGGTCACAAAATATCATTGTCTTTTCCAAGGGGGTGCAACACATATGCTGGAAGGACACTATCATTACAAATTTGATGTGTGGAATGTGCCAGGTCCATTTCCATTGGTCCCAATAGAAGGCATTGGGACAACAGGTGACAACATGTACATAGTAACCTCCTACAGATGAGGAGGGGAACTTAGTTATGAAGCTTGAGGTTATTTTGGATACTCAGGAGAGATGTTTGAGGAACAGGGTCATCAAAGAGTTCCTGATCAGATGGAGGAGCCTGCTAGATGAGGATTCCACTTGGGAAGGGGAGAAAATACTTCAACATCCTTCATTGTAGTTGCTTGAGGATAAGCAATGTTTTGGCGGGGATGAATATTATATTCCCATCTAGAATTATTTCTAAGTGAAATATCAATTTTGATCAATTTTATCTTTATTCATGATCCTCCATGCTAGTAATAGATCATGACCAATGATCCACATGCATATTCCATGCATGCCAAAACTAGGGAGGAAAACATACATGCAACTCGGTACTTGCAAGCAAATCCCACTGTAGTTGCCGATCCTAATGTCCTCTTGCTCTTTCCTTCTCTTCCTTTGCCTTCTTGGTCCAAAAATCCAAGTATACCACACCCTCCAAGAGTGCTCCAAGAAACTCTAAGTATCTAAGAGCATGAGAGAGAGAGAGAGAGAAAATAATGAGAGAGCTCTAACACTAAACTGACAAAAGGTTACCAACTGATCCTAAAAAGATTTTTTATGAATGAAGCCTCTATTTTCTTCATTTTCCATTATTTTCTTGCAATTTCCTCCTCACATGCAACCTGTGACCCTTCACCTCCCTTTTTCTCTTAATTTCCATTATTTTCATAAATAAATGTTCCAAAAATGCCATTTTTCCTATCCAAATCCTTAGACACTGCCTTTGCCAACTCCCTTAGCCATTAATAACCAAATGAACACCTATAATAGGATGTCTTACCCAACATTAAGCTTGGAATAAGTGTCCCATCAACCGTGGTTATTATTTTAACTTTTATTACATGGAATTTTCACCATGGCTGTTACAAAACCCTCCCCCTTGGGGAACACTGTCCTCAATGTTCAACAACACCTATAACCACAAAATTGTTGTAAGAAAAACATATTTTCAATGGATCTTTATAACTTAGCTTGATGCAACATTTACAATGATCAAGCTACTGAGAAGCAACCAAAATGAAAACATAAAACATATCATCATAATGACATGGAACCCATACCACTTATTGGAGCTTTATAACATAGCTCATGGCGGTATTTACATCCATATACAAATGTACATATAGCAACATCACCAAAACATATACCAAGACATATACCAAAAAACCATACCAAAAATACTTTGCCTCAACCGAAAAACAAGGAAGGATACATAACCTGCATCTAATCTGCCATCTCCCATGTAACTTCATCAAGCTCAAAGTGATTCCATTGCACTTTAACTTGCTCGATTGCTCGATTCCAGAGCATGAGAACCTTTTTTTGCAATATACATAGAGGCTATGGATGGAATTATCCATCTGTTTCCACCTGCAATATAGATCAATCAATCACATGATCAACATATTTAACATACTTCTTAAGCAATGACGTGTGGAAAAAATCATGGACTTTCACTTTCGATGGCAATGCAAGTCGATAGGCTACTGGCCCAATTCTCTCAACATAGTGAAGGGTCCAAAAAACTGCAGTGCGATCTTGGCACATGATCCAATCCGTAAGGATCTCTTCTTCAGTTTGATGGAAAGTACACCTGTTCCCCAACCTGGAACTCCTTGAACAACCTGTTACGATCTGCATAACTCGTCTGCCTATCCTGTGTCGCCTTTAGATTCTTCTTGATCACTTGCAATTCCTTTTCCATGTCTACCAAAATATATGGTCCAATAAGTACCCTATTCACCAAATCACTCTAGATGATGGGAGCATTACAACTCCGTCCATACAATGCCTCAAAAGGACTCATCCTCAATGACTCTTGATAACCATTGTTGTATGCAAAATCAACCAAAGGAAGATACTCTTCCCACTTTCGCTGCTAATGCATCACATACATCCTCAACATGTTCTCCAATATCTTGTTGGCCCTCTCTATCTATCCATTGTCTACAGATGATAAGCTATACTGAAGGCCAACTCTGTGCCCAAACCTACAAACAACTCCTTACAAAACTTGGAAGTGAACTTTGCATCCTTGTTTGACACAATCTTATTTGGAACACCATGCAATATGATTACATCTTTGATCAATACCTGTGCTACATCGCTAGCTGAGAATGTAGACTTCACTGGAATGAAATGTGAAACCTTTGTCAATCTATCCACAACAACCATGATGGACTCATATTGTCTCACCATATTCAGAAAACCTATGATGAAGTCCATGGAAATGACCTCCATTTACACTTTAGAATCACAATCGGTTGTAACAGTTCACCTGGATGTTTACACTCTGCCTTCACATGCTGACAATCAAAACACCTAGCCACAAACTCTGCTACATCCCTCTTCAAATTCAACCAATAATAAAACTTCTTTACTGCAGTAAATGTCTTTTGATAATCTGGGTGACCCGAATATGGTTTCGCATGAAACTCCCTCAAGATCACCTTCTTGAGATCACTGCTATCTAGCACATATATACTATCTCTAAATCAGAACCATCAATTTTTTGTAAGGAAATAGTCAACATCCTGTGCACTTGCACCTGTACCATGACCTATACTTGTACCTGCACTTGTACTATGCTGAAACTTGTGAAAAATATCCATATATCTGACATCTTGCTGACCTGCCTGCAAGATCCTATACTGTAAGTCTGTCCCATAGGAACTCATAGTTTCCAAGTGATTTATCTATATCCACATGCTAAGAGCATCTCTCACTCTGTTCTCTTTATCTTTGATATACCTGATCTAAAAATCAAACTAACTGATTGTAGCCAATTGTCGAGCCTACCTACCATTCAGATTCGATTGGTCAAATAGATACTGCAAACCACTATGATCACTCATCAATGTAAACCTCCTACCTAGAAGATAGTGTTTCCACATATTTAATGCATGTATAATCATTGGCAACTTTAAATCATGTGTTAGGTAGTTCTACTCATGCTCATTTAGTTTTTGCGACTCATATCATACCACCTATCCATCCCGCATAAGTACTCGACCAAGTCCTTTCTTGCAAGCATCTGTTCATACTACAAACTCTTTGTCCAGATTTGCAATTTTTAACACTAGTGCATGTATCAAAAACTGCTTAAGCTGCTCAAAACTAGCCTCACACTCCTTTGTACATTCAAACTTGTTACCCTTCCTCTGCAATGATGTAATAGGATAAGAAATTTGTGAGAAGTTCCTAATGAACCTCCTATAATAGACTGCCAACCCCATGAAAGACCTCACCTCATCTACATTCCTCGGAGTTACTACTCCATGATGGCTCTTATCTTTTCTATATATACTACAATTCCCTCCTTGGAGACAACATGCCACAAGTAATGTACCCTATTCTAAAAGAAACTACACTTGTTGAGATTAGAATACAACTGATGCACTCTCAACAACCTCAAGACTACTGTTAAATGCTTGACATGCTCTTCCTCATTTTTAGAATATACCAATATGTCATCAATGAACATAATAACAAACTTATTCAAATACAGACGCAACATACTATTCATTAAGCACATAAATTTAGCTAGAGCATTAGTCAAACCAAATGGAACTACAACAAACTCATAATGCCCATACCTAGTCTGGAAATATGTCTTATATATGTCCTCCTCTTTGATGTGTACCTAATGATATCTGGATCTCAGATCAATCTTCGAGAAAACTATTTCACCTTTAAACTTATCGTGTTAGGATATTCCGACACATAGGAAATAGTTAAGTTCAACTTGGTCTAGTATAGAGTTAGGTAAAGTGTGTTTCTTTACCGTTGTACATTTTGTAACTTACAATCCGACGGTGACGATATGTAGTGATCCGACGGTTCATTCTCTCCTCGGTATTACCGACACTTGATCCGTGGCTTGACACCCGATTGGTCCATGAATTCTATTTAAAGCGCATGGAGGGTCATTTGTAGGTTAACCGTGCATGAGAGAAGCTTATGTAAATTTTCAATCTTTTATTAATAAATTGCCTGTAGTAGCCACGTTGGCGCAGGCCGTGGACTGTTTCCCTCTCTGAGGGTTTTAACCACGTCAAAATATTGGTGTATTGATCTGTGATCTTGTTGTGAGCGATGTCCTTTTGGTGCTCTATCTGAGGAACTTACCCTGTAAAATTCCTACATGGTATCAGAGCTATTTGAGGGCCGCGTCCGTTGGTGATCCAAATCTGAAGCCGGTAGAACTGCATGCGGCTGTCGTTTCCTAGATCTACTGTTTATGACTGCTTTCGGACCGAGAGGACTGCTCTGTTGTGTTCGGAGCATCTGTTCCAGTGAGGAACCCCTTTCGTTTCATGCGAAAAGGTTTCCGGTAGCCCTATCTGCGTCATTTTTAAGATCTGGAGGTATACAGTCTTTATTTGCAGTTTACTGTTATTTTCTCTCTGCTTATTTCGGTTTTGGTTTATTTAGTTTTTTTTTAACCAGATCTGTACCCTTCATTTCTGCGTATGCTCTTTGCCCTGCGACTCTATGCGATCTGGGCAAATCAGAAACAGAAAGGAAGGATTTTTTTTCTCATGCGTATGCTCTTTTCCCTGCACCTTAGTGTGATCTCGGAAAATCAGAAACACTGAGAAAAATATTTAGTTTTTTCGGCGAAAGCTAATTTTTTTTAAATATTTTTTTGGGTAAAGCTAACTTCGAGCCGTAAGGTTCGTTTTTCTTTGCATATTCGTGTTGGGGTTTGTGTTTTGTGTTTTGTAGGGAAAAAGAGCTTTCTCAAGGCAAGCACGCAAACCAAG